>MCJB01000836.1:85078-102841 GCA_002018475.1 Nicotiana obtusifolia | reverse complement strand
ACCCCCAACCATATCATGTACGATCATCAAGGAATTCACAAAATTGTATTGTCAGTCACTTATATTTTATTCTATGCTATTTGAAGAATCACGTTCTCTCTTCTTGGAAGCTATGATTCTCAATAAGAATTTTTTTCCTTATTCTCTCAATATTTTATTTCCATTATTTATTATTAATCTTGTCACAACCCAAAATCCCTTCTTAGGAGTCGTGATGGCACCTAGTCTATAAGACTGTGTAAGCCTAACACTTACTGAATTAATAACATATTCTAACAAATCAACTATTAAACATGAACCAGAAATTTTTATACAAAGCCAACAATCCACAATAGATATACAACATCCCAAAACTGGTAGTACAAGCCATAAACCTTTCAGGGTGTTTGGATTGACTTATTTTAAGTGCTTATTGGATTTTAAGAACTTTTTTAGTTTGTGTGGTATTTGGCAATAATAAAAAGTGATTAAAAGCACTTACTTTTAGGCATAAAAAGTAAAAAAATAAGCCAAAAGCCAAAAGTTGGGTTACCAACTTATGGCTTTTGGCTTTTAGCTTAAAAGCTACTTTTTATAAGCCAATCCAAACACCCTCTGAGATTAACTAAGAATATCAAATACATCATTGTCGGGAATAGAAGTAAATAGTAACTAAATAAAACTTCAGAAGGTGGCTCCGAGGCCTACGAACGCAACGGCAGGTATACCTTAAAGTCTCTGCCGCAACTCACAATCAGCTAACTAAAGACCAGCACAATTCGAGGTACCTGGATCTGCATAAATATGTGCAGCAATCATTCCACAGCGGTACCCAATAAGTATCAAGACTAATCTTGGTGGAGTAGTGACGAGGAACAGTCAAGAAACATACTAGATAGAATAACATGTACAAGTATGAATATAAAACTAACAGGGAACAATATTAGTATAAAGCTAAACATGGTAAGAATGACAATACAATACTTGCAAATGGAAACTAGAAGCAACAATTAGCAACAAGGAGCAAAAAGGTAATAACACCATAAAGAAAACAGCATACAGTTAAAGTCTGGTAAGAATGACAATACAATACTTGCAAATGGAAACTAGAAGCAACAATTAGCAACAAGGAGCAAAAAGGTAATAACACCCTAAAGAAAACAACATACAGTTAAAGTCTAATAAAACCAAGTAAGGAAAAATAAGTAGCAACCCAATAATCAACCGCTCTCACACAAGGTTTATACAAGAATTTACCTCAAGGTACCGCGCCTCATAATCACAAATTATGGGTCCCAAATCACGAACCCTATCACTTGGCATCTTGTGCCCACATTACCAATCACAACTGCACGGACAACTCACGTGCTGCATGGATGACTCACGTACCAATTCTATTAATACCTCATATATGCACGGATAGCTCACGTGCTAACAGTAACAATACCTCATCTGCACGGACAACTCACGTGCCAATAGCAACAGTATCTTATATCCACACGGACAACTTACGTGCCAATAGTAGAATTCACACACAGAAGGTAGGTATACAAGAATACATGTAAATGATCAACAAACATCAAGGTTCACATTCTTGGACTGATATAAGTGACAGATTACAGTGTACGTTTTTGCAAGTGTACTGTCACGGCTCAAGTCAACAAGTAAGATCAGAGACATCGAGCGGAACATTGGAAAAAACACAACAAAACCCATAATATGCATGACTCACACAAGATAGGCACACCACCACACAAATATCATCAATGAATATGCCCCAGGTCATCACAAATAATCTCCGACATAGCCTACCTTGTCTCATCGCATACGCAATAATAAAGTAAATGCCCTCCTTGTCTCGCCACACGCGCGTAATAATTTTCTCACCTTGTCTCGCCACATGCGCAACCCAACATGTATAGCCCGCCTTGTCACGCCGCATGTGCAAATATCAATAGTAATAAAGCACGGACAACTCACGTGCGAACACCCCAATACTCCTCTCAACAATACTAAATGTGCCAAAAACATAACAACATAATATAACAACCCATACCACATGTGCCAATATACTATCATGTTTCCCCAACAAAACTTCCAATACCACAACCACACATAGCTCATGGCTCAACAACACCGAGTACAACAAGAACAACAATAACACGAGGGTACGACGAATAAATCAACACAAGAATTACAAAAATACAATAAAACGGAAGAATAAGCTCAACAATGAAATACATAACAAGTAATAATGACTTCAAGTAATAGTAGTTCAATAATAAGAGATATAAACATCGACTTCAAATAAGGACAACCAACTACTAAAGAGATCATATGTAACAATAACTTCAAATAAGGACAATCAACTAAGGAGGAGATAACGTGTAACTATAACTTATAAATAAGAAATACTCAACTGTGAAAGAGAAAACATGACAATAAAAAGGCAACAATTACAATTAAAGCTTGTATGAGTAAATTTAGCGATAGAAGATAGAACATGAACCAACAACTTCAAATAAAGCATATAAGAGTAAATTTAACAATGGAGGATATAAAATGATGGAACAACTTCAATTTAATGGATATAAGAAACCTAAGAGTCTAAGCCAGTCAAATTTTCACATATAAGGTCGTGTACACACTCGTCACCTCGAGTACACATATTTCACGTAGTTCAAATAGTACAAATAAATCAATCCCTACGGGGTAGTTCTCCCACACAAAGTTAGGCAAGAACGTACCTCAAAAGCCCTCAATCAATACTCAAGAATAGTTTTTCCTTTACAATTCACCTCCGCTTGGCTCAAATCTAACCAAAATTGACTTAACAACATCAAATAATGCAAAAGAAATCAGTTTCAATAAATAAAGCTATTATCTTTGCAAAATTCCTCAAAAGTCGAAAAAAAATCAACCCCGGGCTCGCCCGGTCAAAAATCGAGTCCAAAGGTAGATACCGACTATCCATAACCCCAAGAGTCTATACATGTTTTTTATTTCAAAATCCGAGTCCAAATCGACTCTCAAAACTCAAATTCTCTTTTTTCAAAACATATACGAAGTTTCTCAAAATTTCACTTTAATTCTCACAAAATTGATGTTAAATCTTATATAGAATCATGTAAAATAGTTGAAAATTGATCAAATCACTTACCCAATAATTGTTGATGAAAATCCCTCGTCAAAATCACCTCCCACTGAGCCTAGGATTCAAAGATATGAAAATGAGACTAAAATCCTGTCCCTTAACTTTTATGTCCAGTCGCAAATGTGAACCCTGCAAATGCAAAAATTAATCGCAAAAGCAAAAACCCTCATACCCCTGCTGATGTCGCAAATGCGAATAGTAGATTTATCGCAAAAGCGATCATTTGATCGCAAATGTGGAACTGTCCCAACCCAGGCCCCTTAGCAAATGCGAAAAAATATTTGCAAAAGCTAAGCAAGCACTCCCCAGCCTTTCTCACAAAAGCGATGTCCCTCCTTGCAAATTAGAGCTTGCAAATGCGAACAAAATCTGGCAAATGCGAGACCTGAAGCATTTGTGCAAAAACCAGCAATGCTAGAATTCTTCTAAACACTCTTATACGCGTTCGGAACTCACCCGAGCCCTCGGGGCTCCAAACCAAACATCAACAAAAATCTAAAAACATAACACAAACCCGCTCGCGTGATCAAATCATCAAAATAACATCCAAAAACTGTGAATCGGACCTCCAAAACACATGAAACTCAAGAACTTCTAAAAACACAACCGTGCATCCGATTCCTATCAAACCAACTTGGAATGATGCCAAACTTTACAAACAAGTTCCAAACCACAAAATGGACCTATTCCAAGTCCTGAAACAAAAATCCAAACACGATAGTTATGAATTCAACCTACGGTCAAACTTCTAAACCTCAAGTTACCTATTTCCGGCAAAACAACACAAATCAACCTACGAACATCTGAACTCGATTTCGGGCAAATTTTCAAGTCCAAAATCTTTGATACAAACCTATCAGATTTGTAAAACAACCGTTCCGTGGTCGTTTTCACAAAAGTCTAACTTCGGTCAACATTTCCAACTTAAGCTTCTAAAATGAGAATCACTCACCAAAATAGATCCCGAAACATTCAAAAATTGAATCCGAACATGCACGCAAGTCATAGTACACAATATTAAGCCACTCAAGATCTCGAACCACTGAACAGAACGCTAAAGCTCAAATCGACCGATCGGGTCGTTACAAACCTATATTAGGAAAAGTTAATTAAAATTGATTATTAGAAACCCGAATTATTCAATTATTTGCTTTGACCACAAAAACTATTTTTTGGTTAAACACCTGGTTTTTCAAAAGGTTTTTGCAATTCTTGTAACTAATAAATGCATAAAATAAAGAAGAGAGGAACTTTACGTGTAAAACTTTCTTTCTCAAGGGAGTAAAAATCACGATCCAACTTTGGAATTTTCTCACAAACTTCACTACAAACAACGAGGAGTTTCATGTTACAAAACTCTTTTACAGCCTAAGAGACTAAATGTAGTCATTCAACAACCTACAATTAAATTGATCGTAGCTACTCACTCCAAATATTTCTTAGTCTAGAACAAAATATTGTCACTCAAGAATTCCTAAAAATAGCTTCTGGTACAAGCAAGGTAAGATTACAACTCAAAATACATATTATAAGATCACGACAAAACGAACTAAACTTGAATCAATCTTTGAAACAAGGTTCTTCACTTTGTCTTGCTCTTGGTTCTCACAAAGTTGTTGCTTAGAAGAAAGATATCTAAGATTTTTTGTAGGTGCTCAAGTTATGCAAAAATAAACTCGTACTATATGTATGAATACATAGTAGACGGCTAGGAATAGAAGGATGTTCACCCAGTTGCACCAAATCTCCTAACCTTGACAGATAAAGAAAGTAAAACGATTTTATTTGATCTTCTAAAGAAGTAGAATTTACTTCCATAAGTACTTCCTTAAATTTTGGCCAAAACTCCACCCACAATGATCTGCCAAAATTTCCTGACGTTTCCATGTGGTTTCCAGGTCAGCATAGTATAAATAGGCGATTGTCATGTGCAAAAGTGAATCCCATTCTAGCAAGGAATCTGAGCTATACAAGAATCACTAGTAGACCCACGGTCTGAGACTCGACATGATCATCAAAACTCAATTTCCAACACGGAAGTCAACGACAAAGTCAGCTAGGACTTATGACTTGAGAGCAATACGAGGTTGTAATATCAAATGCGCTTAGTTTGAAGGCCCATTTAGCAAGACGTTCAGAGAGTTCCATCTTATAAAGAATATTCCATAGTAGGAAGGTAGTCACCACGAAAATAGGATGATATTGAAAATAAGGCTTTAGTTTCCGAGAGGCCATTATGAGTGCTAAAGCTAACTTTTTCTGGGGTGAGAACCTAGTTTCGGCATCTATAAGTGCCATCCTAACATAATAGATTGGAGATTGCGTACCTTTGTCCTCTTAAACCAACACACGAGTTACAGTAGTTTCTGGTACGTTTCTGGTACGGCTAAATACATCAGTAGTTCTTCTTCTCACGGTCGAGGCTTGGAAAAGAGCGGCGGGTTTGATACATACTTCTTCAGGTCTCGTAGCTTTTGTTGACATTTGGGAGTCCACTCAAAATTTTTATTTTTATTTAGTGCGGCGATATGTTATGGCATCTTTCCGAGGCACGGGATATGAATCAACTGAGTGCTACTACCCGTCCAATCAGTCCCATTACCTCTTTCTGGCTCTTTAACAATTTCGGGATATCCTCAATAAATTTTATTAGTGTAGAATTAGCTTTTATACCTCTATTTGAGACCAGGGAACTAAGCTAGCATTTGGCCAATTTGTATTAAAAATCTTATGTGGGTGAAGTTTGGTTTGAAGATGAAAATTTTTTGGACATAATTTTTTACAACTTATTTCACTTTTTTTTAAAAAAAATATGAAATGTGACTTATACCCATAAGTTCTAAAAACTATACAAAAAAAAAAAATACCCAACAACACAAAACAAACAAACTTATTAATATCGATGCCATTCATTATCATTATCACAAACCATAGTTCTGAATAGGGGGTGGCAAACGGGCGGGTCGGGTCGAATATGGATGGGTCAAAAACGGATAATGTAAAAAGCGGATAAATTATTCGGCCCAATCCATATTTAATACGGATAAAAAACGAGTTAACTGACGGATAAAATGGATATTCATATTATTTATGGCTTCTTAAATATGATCATTTTTGGGAAAATTCCATGTCTTCCAAACTTGAGGAACCTCTAATTTGAGGCTTTACAAATGTAAAAGTTAAACCCATTGTTAATCCACTTGGTTATCCATTTTCTAAGTGGATAATATGTTCTTTATCCAAATTTAACCCATTTTTTAGAAGTTCATTATCCAACCCATTTTTTAATGGATAATATGGGTGGATAACTATTTTTTTTAAATCATTTTGCCACCACCAGTCCTGAACATAGATAAGTTTGGCACAAAACTATAATTTTTATAATGAACTACATAATACACTATCATAAAATCATAACCTGATATTTTAATATCAACTTCTAATAACACAATTACTAGCCACTATAATTCGTCAAATTGCAAGAATATTACAAGATCCATTAGTCCAAAATAAAATGATAGTAATTAGCTGGTGGATTAATTGAGTCAAAATAGATGGCGGGCTTTTTTATAAAATATAAAAGTGTGGGGTAATTTTTGTAATTTTTAAAAAATCCAACAGTATTATTTTGGGCCAAAAACAGGTGTAGAGCTAGTTTTGGGATTTGAAAATTTTATTTTCAAAATCTTCCAAACCATGGATAAAACCAATAAACAAACATGTTTTGCGAAAAAAAAAAAATTGGAAAAACTTGACAAAATCTATGGCCAACCAGGGGCTAAGAAACTTACCTGAGCACACTCTGAAGGCCACTTCTCTGAGATAGCTTCATGTTGTACTTTCAAAGGACAGTGAATACTTCCCTTGTGTGATCAGATGATCATCTGCTTGGATGGATTTGAGCAGTATGTTGCTAATATAGACTTCCATGGACTTTCCAATGTAATCTGCGAACATTTGAGTGACGAGCCTTTGATATGTTTCCCCGTTGTTCTTTAACCCGAACGGCATGATGTTGTACCAATACTTTTACATTATGAGCCTCTGATATGTGCTCCCTCTCAATGCATTGAATATTAGACCTATTTTAGTATTCAAACTCTGTTGTTGAGCCATGAAAGACTTCAAGGTTTCCTCTAAACTGGGTTGATCCAAGGAGTTCCTTCGAGGCGACATCCCTGGGGAATCTTTTGGCGAAGATTCGCCGCTCTGTTCGGTGAAGCTGTGGGTCGACAATACGTATTGTAGGGAAAATTTTTGTATGCGTCCTTGTTGAGATGAGATCCTTTGTCGGATGCTGCATCTTTCCGATACCTCCTTACCCCTAGGTAGGACCTGCTTTTCTTGGGGATTATGGACTCCCCTAGTTGTCGACTAAATTCTGATGCCTTGCTCTGATCAATTGGCTGAGCATTCTTTCTGGTCATGAATGAGTTATAGAATATAAAGAAAATTGATAAATGAGTGAGAAACAAGCCTTTTAAATGAGTCAAATGCTTAATTTCTAGGCTGCGCGATGGCTGCCAAACTTCTTAACCCAAAAGAAGTTCTAGGATAAATGTAAGGCCCTATAAAATTTCACCAAAAATTCGAGGTTACGTAGCGCCAAGGTAGAGAAATGTGATTGGGGAGTTCAAGAAACTTTTTGGCAGAGTAGGACATTTCTGCGGTCCATTATGCGACCGTAGAATCACTCCGCGGGCTGCAGAATCGATGCAGAGTGAAGTAGAGAAATGTGCAAATTTTGGTAGCTATTATACGGTCAATTATGGTATCGCATAACCATTTTGCAGGCCGCAGACCTTACCTGAACAATCCAATTTTGAACATCACTTCTGCGGCCTATTTTGCGGACCGCATATCCAGTCTACGGTCTACTCTGTGATCGCAAAGTTGTGTTCGGAGGGTCCATTTTCTGATTTTTATAACCCGGCCTTATTTCGATATATAGATGTAAAGGGCCACTTTTGAAGCAAAAATCTGATATTTGAGAGTGAGGAAGTGCCACAAAGTGAGAGGGAAAGTTCCTAAGCTAATTGTTCACCAATCCTTGCTCAAAGGTTGGAGAATTCACAAGGAGAACCTCACAAGTTCTTCATCCAAGAGATAAGGTTCCACATCCTAGTCTCAATTCTGAATTTGGGGTATAAGATGGTTAGTAGGGAGTGTGATTCTTGGGTGTGAGAGTGTATCTATGCATGCATGTACAATCATGAGTTGTGGGAAGGTAGTTGAACTTAAATGGGTAGACCTTGGGTTGTGCGGTGAAAGAAATCCACCATAGGAGAAGCTAGAAATCATAATGCCACCTAGAGTTTGATAAAATGCTCAAATGAACTGGAACCATAAACTCCTTCCTAATTTGTGTTCAATTTTATTATATTCCTAAATAGATCGAAGTGGCTAAGAATTTTGAACATTGTAGTAATTTAAGGAAGCTCAAGGCGAGGTTTGTTGGCTAAACTACTCTCTTAGAATTAAATCCCACGATGTTCGTGTAAGTTCCGAGTTTTTCATTTTAAACTTGCTATTCCGAATAAGCTTGGTGACGAAAGGGATGTGTGTGTGAGTGTGTGAGTGTGTGTGTGTGTGAGTGTGTGTGTGTGTGTGTGTGTGTGTGAGAGAGAGAGAGAGAGAGAGAGAGAGAGAGAGAGTGTGTGTGTAAGTATGTATATGTTCAAAATGTATTCTGAATATTCTTATAATATTATGTTGTTCTTCGGGAGCATGTTCAAAGCATGAGTCATGTATTAAACTATTGTGACTTCGAGTCAAGTTCAAATGGAAGCTGTTATGCCAAATTGTGTAAGAAATCTCCATGTGCCTTAAACCCTTATTTCCTCACATGTATATCTAAAGTCTTAATTTGAAAAGCCTTGTTGTTGATTATCCATGATAATTGAAAGTGAAAGAAGAGAGCATGAAATATGATGTGCGGCCAACAAGCCAAGAATGATATTGCGTTATGGCCATTGGTTCTAATGAAATAAATGATATGTAAAAGATTATGAAATGAGTGGTAAATCCTCTAAATAATAAATGCTCTGGGAGTATCGTTTAGTCACCGAAGAAGGGTAGGTCAAAATAACCTAACCCCGAAACTACACGTGCCGGTGTAGGAGTGATTGAGGGGTACATCCCGTGTTAATGTGATGAGGTTGTTTCCCCTTATATGGGATGAGATTGATATGTTTAGATGTTTCCCCTTAAATGAGTTGAGATTATTGCTAGCGAGATGTGATGTGATGTCGACCCACACGACATTGTGGTGAGACGACTTAGCTGATTGGGCTGAAATCGGACGTCATGCCACGCACATGGCGGTATTGTGAGTGGATGTCTAGGGGTGAGACGGCTTAGCCGATCGGGCTGAGATCGGAGTCCGTGCTAAAAATCACGGTGGTGTATCGGTGCTAAAGATCTCCCAACTTAAAAAGATAGGAACTTACTTGAAATTTACCTTTTCTCTAACTTGACACCTTGATACTGTGTGAGTCTCTTATTGATTTTATGTTTCCTTCTCCATTTACTGTTACTCGTTCTATTGAGAGGGTGTTTAGTTTTACACGCTAGTACTATTCTATATGTATTAACGTCCCTTTTGCCGTGGTCACTGCATCTTTAGTGGATGCAGGTGGTTCCATAGAAGGTGGTATTGATCAATGATAACAGCACACCCTCTCCTCAGCTGACTTGGTGACTCTCACTTCATTTTGGTGTCCTGTATCTCTTGTCCTTTGTACATAGTATTTTGAGGTATAGCCGGGCCTTGTTGCCGGCACTATCGTAGCACTCTTTTGTTCATGTTAGAGGTTCCGTAGACATAGTGTGAGTTGTATCTTGTTTTGGGAAGGTTGAACTAAAAATATTGTAATTGTATCACCTGTTCCACTTCAAATATGATTCTATAGTGTACTATTTTGGAGACTTGCAATGACGTAACCTATGTCAATGAACTGGTATTGTTCACATGACCTCTTATTGTCTAAATAATGAAATGTACCTTCTCTTTATTCTTGGGTGAGTCGGATAGACGGTATTATGCAGGCTTGCTCGACCGGAATATCTCGGTTGAGCGCCGATCGCACTTCTCAAGATCGGTGCGTGACAATAAAATAATTAAATATATATTTAATGTAATCACTAACAATTGTTTCAAATTAGAGCTTTGTTGTATGAATCGGATGATTAGACTAAATGAGCAATAAACAACAATAATAAAGCGAGTAAAGTAGATAAGAAAATGAATGATTAATCTTATTAAGCTTTGTTACGAGCCATAATGCTGCAAAGTAAAGATCGATTGCATATCTTTGACAATAGTAAAATACAAGTGAGGAAAATGGAGGTATCAGTAACCTAAGTCTAACATTCATATGCCTAGTCCCACTCCTATGCATCGCTCTAGTTGGTTAGCAATCGTCAAGATAATTGTCGATTGTAGGATAAGTATCCGATGTAGTGGACATGAATGAATTCCAAATATTTCGTAGGCTGTTAAAAATTAAGACAAACTCTGAATTACAGCTTCATTAATGAATCTCCGGGCTCGTCTCGATAATGCCTCATCGGGCACCGCCTTGGAAAGGTATTACCGGGTCGAAGATATTTCTCATAAGGGCAAATTCCTTTTGCTCATTCATCCCCCGAAATGCTACTTATCCCTAGTAGCGTGGTGTCGTTATGTAAACTATTCACGTGTCAATACTATTAACCAATACGAGAACCTTCTCGTTAAGCTCTTCCTTAGTTTACTCAATACTCAGCCTTCCGCTTGGCAGCGTTGTCGACATACGGAGCTTTTCTCCTGTGGAGTAGTAAACTATATATCACAATAACCTTTTTCAAAAGAAAATTTAGATGAAAATCTGCAACAAGTAGAAAATAATTAGACAACTGAAGCCGAATGAAGTGTTTCAAAAACATAAGAAGAGCAATTATAAGATGTATCTTTTGATTATTTCTCTTTAAAATAATTATAAGACCTTGGTACTATCCTTTTTGATAATTTGATACTTAAAAGTACTTTTTAGAAAGATTGATCAAACATAATTTGTTTATCAAATGTTGCAAAAAGTACTTAAATGAATTGGCCTAACACAAATTATTATTTTTCAAAATATTTTTGGATAAAGCACTTTTAAAAAAAGTATTTTTCAAAATAAATAGTTTTTGACAGCTTAGCCGAACAGGCTCTAAGGTACTTTATCCAACCCAAAAGAATTTCCAAAAAAAAAAACCTTTTAATACCTTTTCAAAACATAAGGACGCAACTTTGAAAAACTTTATCAGAACTTTCTACAAAGTTTTCTCCAACAAGCTGCCATTAAACGCAATATGACATGATTTAGACAACATTTTTGGGTTTTGCCAACAAATTCAAGAACAGAGTTGACTCAACAACCTCAAAAATTTATCTTTTTAGGTTCAGACAAGAATTTGGTGAGAAACGTGTGCTTTGTAACAATAAAAGGAAAGGTCAAATCATATATAAAGGGTCATATTAGCTGTGACCATTTAAAAGCTCCAAAAATTAAGAAAAGATGTGAGTATGGTAGAACAAATACGTTAAGCTTCCCAATCCCATGTAATGATGGTAATCAACAATACTTTTATATTTTTTTCTCGTACAATTAGTCCTAGGATTGATTAATAGAATATAACCGAGCTGGACTTTTCTCTGTCTTCATTGCTAATGTAAGTGGAAACGAATAACACTTAACCTTATAAAAGGTTAATATAAATTTGAAGTCGATTTGATTTATGTTATTTACCTTAATTATTATATTATATTTCTGTAAAACAAATAGAAACGAAAAACTTAACAACCTTTGGAGCCTCTATCTTGTGAAAAGCTTATGAGCCTCCAACCATTAAAGCAATAAACGGATTAGCCTAAGATGATCATTACAAATCTCCGGAAAACTCTTAGATATTCTAGATTTGAAATAAAGAGATAAATAAAAGTGTTTCTCTTTTAACAACTTAAGTATTTAGATAATGTAATTATTTATTTGATTATGATATTAAAGGCATGTAGGCACTAAGCACACCATCACATCAATAGAGTTAATTTCACAGATGGTCATATAACTATGACTTTTTTTCATCAAAGTCATATAATTTCGTTTTCTCAAATAAAAATCATAAAAAATTTAGTAACTCACATAAAATCACAATGACTGAAAAAACAACTTCCAGTAGTATTTTCTTATTTTATCTTTTTTATTTTTTATTTTTCGTCTAATAAATAATAATCCAGTTAAAATAAGAATGACTAACCCGACCCCACCTTACCCGATCCAATACCCAAATATATAAATTAAAATAATATTAAAAGTGAAGCCTCCAAAACACGATACTTCTATATTTTATTACTCTTTTCAAGATTTTCATTCAAATTAATAGCATTATTATTTTAAAATCTCTCTAATTATCCATATTTTTTTAATCATAATCTCATGCATTCTAAACTAAGTTTTTTTGGGGAGAGGGGATATATATATATATATATATGGGTATTGGATCGGGTCGGGTTTGTTCATTCTTATTTATGTTTTTAAAATATAAAATTGACAGGCGGGTCGAATATAATTGCATTCCCTGGCCAAAAATTATATAAAATATGTATACTATATGTATATAATATACATATAATATATATATATATATAATTATTTTTGGGAGCGGCTAATAATATATAGTTCTCATATTTTAATTGGGTTGTTATTTATTAGATAGAAAATAGAAATTAAAAAAATATAAAATAAGAAAATGCTACCGGAAAGTTGTGTTTTTCAGTCACTATGATTTTTGTGTGAGAAAATATAGTTTATGATTTTGATAAATGAAAAAAGGTCATAGTGTGTGAAATCGAAAGAGATGTTCTTCAAGAGTAAGTTCAAGAATTGCAATTGCAACTAAATGGCATGCGCAAATCCATTAGTCACAGTTCTGGCAGGTGTAACCAGGCAACTTGTAAGCCAACTGGTAAACGACCTGCTAGAAATAAGACTACTAGTAAAGACTCCACTAGTAGATCCAGTGAATAATCCACTACTATTTGTCATTATTGCAATAAAATTGGTCATAAGTACTCCTTTTGTAGATTCGTAACTCAAATATTGCCGGATAGATCTGGAGGCCTAAAAATGGCCCTGATACTAATAGAACTAACTAAAAAGGACCCAAGCAAGCTTGGGTAAGGTAATAATCTTTCTTTGCAGGAACATCATAGGAAAAGTCGAAAGCAAAAATAGTAACTCGACACTTGTTCCAGTCACATGACGGGTGACAAAATCTTTTCAAAGAAGTCATTAAAATCAATGGAGGAAATGTCAAGTTTGATGATGACTCAAAAGGCAAAATTGTCGGTACCGGCACAATTTCATTTAACAATTAAAGTGGTATTACTGCACTTTATCTTGTAGACGAGCTCAACTTCAATCTGCTAAGCATCAGTCAACTATGCGATTCAGGATATGAAGTAAAATTCAAGAAAATTAGGTGTGCTATTAAATATGAATCAGGTAAAATTATTCTTCCGGGAAAAAAGTATGGAAATATCTACATTTTAGATTGCATTGATAATCTGGATAGTCATATCTGTCTAGCATCCATCACTGATAATCCTTGGCTTTGGCACAAAAAGGCTGGTCATGCCAGTATGTATTTGATTGAAAAACTATCCAAGAATAAATTAGTTATTAGCCTTCTTAAGCTCCACTTTTTTAGAAATTATGTCTGTGATGCATGTCAACTCGATAAGCACACTAGAACTTCTTTTAAACCCAAAGATATTGTCTCCACAATCAAACCTCTTCAACTCTTGCATATGGATTTGTTTGGACCTACTAGAATTGCCAGTATAGGAGGAACAAGGTATGCTTTTGTTATTGTTGATGACTACTCACATTTTATATGGGTAATATTTTTCGCTCACAAAGATGAAGATATAAGGAACTTGGGACCTTCTGCAAAAAGATAGAAAGAGAAAAGAGGTATCTTATCTGAACTATTCAGAGTGATCATGGAGGAGAATTAAGGAATTCCGCAATGACCAAGGATAAACTCATAATTTATCAGCACCAAGGTCCCCACAGCAAAATGAAATAGTTGAACGTAAAAATAGAACTCTGCAAGACATGGCTAGAACCATGATACTGGAGCATTCTCTACCAAACTACTTATAGGCAGAAGTAGTCAGCACAACATATCATATACTAAATAGGTATTTGATTCGAACCATTCTGAAGAAGACTTCATATGAACTATGGAAAGGAAAGAGACCTAACATTGGATACTTTCATCCCTTTGGAAGCAAATGCTTTGTCCACAATAATGGTAAGAACAACCTCGGTAAGTTTGATCCGAGAAATTAATTTCAAATGGATATTAAAAGTGCATTTTAAATGGTTTTATTGATGAGGAGGTCTATGTTAAACAACCCCCTAGATTTGAATACTCACAATTTTTTTACCATGTATTTAAGTTGACTAAGGCTCTTTATGGGTTAAAACAGGCACCTAGAGCCTGGTATGAAAGATTAAGTTCATTTCTACTTAGTCATGGCTTCTCAAGAAGTAAATTGACATTACTCTCTTTATCAAAAGGTCATCATCAAGTACTTTCATTATTTAAATCTATGTTGATGACATTATATTTGGAAGTGCTAACCCTGTCATATGCAAGGAATTCTCACATAACATGTAAAGCGAGTTCAATTGAGCATGATGGGAGAACCGACTATTTTCTTTGGACTTCAAATGCATCAATCAGACGGAGGTATCTTTATATGTCAAACGAAGTATATGAAGGATTTGATACAAAAATTTGGAATGATTAATGCAAAGGCGCTTGGAACTCCCATGAGTTCAGCCACGTCTCTTGACAAAGATGAGGAAGGAAAATCGGTGGATGAATTAAAATATCGTGGAATGATTGGATCTCTACTTTACTTAACTGCCAGTTGCCTTGAAAATGTTTAGTATGTGCCAGGTTCCAAGTAGCTCCAAAGGATTCTCACTTAACTGCAGTTAAATGATTTAGTAGATATCTCATTGGGACTACATCACATGGTTTATGGTATCCACGTCTTAACAATTTTAAGCTTGAAGGTTTTTTAGATGCAGATCTTGCAGGAGATAAAGATGATAGGAAAAGCACAAGTGGAACATATCAATTACTTGGAAAATCACTCATCCCCTAGAATAGTAAGAAACAAGGATCAGTTGCATTAACTACAACTGAGGCTGAATACATTGCTATCGAACAATGTTGTGCTCAACTACTATAGATGACACAGCAACTAAGTGACTCTGATCTTTCCTTTAACCTTGTTAAAATTTTCTGTGATAATTCTAGTGCTATTTGTTTATCAAAAAATCCAATGCATCATTCTAGAAAAAAAACATATAGATATCAAGCATATTAGAGATCATGTTCTTAAGGGTGACATTGAATTATCGTTTGTTAGTACTGAAAATCAGTTAGCTGATATTTTCACTAAGCCTCTTTTAGAAGACATATTTCAAAACCTTAGGGACCTACTTGGCATTATTACTTTCTCTAATTAGTCATTTGAAATTTCTGTACTTATCAAAGATTGTGTGTTTTGGTGATTTTGGTAGAAAATCTTTTTGTATTGTCGTATCTCATCATTACTGCCAGTAGCATTAATAAGGCGCCTCAGTTTTTAGTCTTTCTTTCCACCTTTTTAGTAAACCGAGATGGAAACTGAATCAATCAATCGTGCATGTTCCCTTTCTCTGTACCCATCAGTCACGTCGGTTCAATCTCGCCTTCTCACGTTTCTCTTCCTCTCTATAAGATTTCCTCCTCCTAAGCCCTTATTTTGTAATCTTCACCCTATCTCTCAAATGGCTAAAGCTTCGAAAAACCTTCAACCTCCACTCGCAAAAGCACCCGATCCAAAGGAAAAACCCCTTCTCAATCATCAGAACCAGCTACCATTGGGTCTGATCACTCTGAGGGCTTCTCATCTTCTAAAGGAGACCTCTTGGATGATGCTCCAATAGAAAAAGCCCTAGGGAAGCGTCTCATGGAAGAATGAGTTGAAGCCTACACCCCAAAGACAGTGAAGATAGACTTAGACGATGTGCTAGAGTCAGAACTGAACTACTGGGATTCACCAAACAGATACAAGTTTGTCACCTTCAAGGGAAAATCAATTGCCATGGAAGAATCGTTAATCTGGAAGGGATGGATGACCTAAATTGCAAGGTAAAATATTTATTTAGTTTTCAGGGATGGGAAAATTGCGTTGTTCTAACCCCTCCAAAAGTCTATGAAGACCTTGTTCGCATGTTCTACGCAAATATTCGCTCCCTCAAATCTGATAAAATTGAGTCACTCGTGCTAGGTTAGCGTATCATTCTAGTCTATTCTACCTTTGATTCTCTGTTTAACTGTAAAAGTTCTAGTTGCTCCGCTATGTTTAAGAACTCCTGGCCTAAAGATTTTGAAGTGTCATTTGGATAGGCCAAACAATATCTTGCTGATTTCCTATCTGATTCCTTTCCAAATCAACTAGGACCTAGTGACATCAACTTTGAAATTTGTATTTTTTTCCCACATTATTTCCACCACCATACTTCCCAGAACATGATTCTATACCACTTTATCTCAAAGAGACATTTTTTTGGTCTACTTCCTTCTCACCAAGCACAAAGTGAAGTCCTCCTGGGTAATTAATTTTTTGACAGAATGTGCTGAATAACCATAGAGTCTTCCTTATGGGACGGTTATCACTCACATCCTCGAAGCCTTCAATATCCCTCTCTCAAACTACTCCTATGTTTCGGTCTCCAAGTGTTACAACAATAGAGCATTTGTTAGCATGAGTTATGCTGCTGTGGATAGTACTTGGATAAAGAAGCAGGAAATTGAAGCCAAAGTGATTCCCTCTAGTTCCAAGGTAAAGGTTGATACTTCTCAGGCTGCTATCAACAATCCTGAATTGCTTGCAAAGATTGTTGCACTTGATGACAAGCTGACTGCCATCAAAGATCTGCTCCTGACAACTCAGTCTTCAGTTGGTGATATATACGAAGTTGCCTAGGATGTGTCCAAGCTAAGAGTCATGGTTTAGAAAATTACAGAAAAGGCAGTAAAAGCCTTCAAGGAAGTTCATAATCGTGTTGATGGAATCTCAATCACAATGAACGCAAGCTTTGGCCGTCTCTAAGAAGCCTTCTGCAATACCCTTACCTACTTTCTTCAATGTTGGTTGTGTTAAGACAATGTTTTTTTGGATGTTCTGGATATTTTTTTATCCTTGCATGTTTTTGGATTATCTCGATGACTGTAATTAAACTTATTATCTGCTTGTAATTAGACTTATCTGCTAGTAGTTAAACTTGCTTAGCCCTCTCTTTGATTGATGCCAAAGGGGGAGAAAGGATCAACTAACTTGCAGGTCAATTCAAGTCAACTAGCTGGGAAGTGTCGACAAGTCAATTAACTGATAAGAGCCGATCAATCAACTCACATAAAAGAAGGCAACAAGTTGAGGGGGAGCTGACTGAAGACGAAATAAACAGGGAAGTAAAATGGATTAAGTTATTTTGTCATCTTAAAAAAAAGGGAGAGGGGGTGGGGGGGGGGGGGTT
>MCJB01000836.1:55760-85058 GCA_002018475.1 Nicotiana obtusifolia | reverse complement strand
GGGGGGGGGGGGGGGGGGGGGGGGGATTGTTAGATATATGTTTTAATAATATAAATTAACTTACTTCTATTTGAAGGAAAACAACTCCAAAGAAGGAAGTCAAAAAGCAAAGTGGAAGAGTACGAATAAAGAAGAAATCAAGATTCTACTGAAGATCCAGAAGCAAGGATTAAGGAATCAATCATGATTACGAAATCAAGGAGAAAACATATTTGATTTCAGTTATTTACAGAAGGCATAATAATCAATCACGTCCATCAAGGAAGCAACAGATTGTGGAGGAAAATCAATCACGTCCATCAAGGAAGAAACAGACCAAGTATAGAAAGTTACTCTCTTATTATTGGAAGAAATCAATCTTGATTGATTCTAAGGATCAACTCCTTTGGATTGCCCACCATTTATGGATCTGTCACACCTAGAAGACTGGCATTTAAATTGCATATATACAACAAGAGGCGCAATGGAAGAATATACTTTGATCGAACCACTATCAGTCTCTTTGCCCTACTCCAAACAAGCATTGTAGTCTATTCTAGATATGTAACTAGGGAGAGAAGAAAGAGAGAAAAGAATCACTGGTGAAGCATCGTATCAGATGCAAGAAAATAACAATATCGTGAAAAAGTTGTTGGTGAATAACAATATCAACATACCTGTATCAAAGATTTCAAATACTTGAAAGAGAACTCCTTTGCAACCCAAGGGGAGTGGCGATAGAATTCACATTGAATTTGATCCACTATAAACATCGGGTTTCATTTACTTTCCGCTATTTATTTTCTGTACCTTTTTAACAATAAGTACAAATTATTTAAAGGCCTGAAGTTATTTAAACAATAAGTGCAAATTAAAAAAAAATTAAAAAATAAGTACAGATTAAATGGGAGCGGCCAAATAAGTAAACCCCGTGCAATTCTTACTATTTTTTTCCTTTTAGAAGTAACCGTTGTGCGTATGGGCCCAAATACGAATCTAAAAATGACACTCACATCTGAAAAGACCAATTATAAACTTATTTAAAAGGAGAAAATAATCCTGAAAATGGAATTCCCATTGATTACAAAAGCTATGTCATTGCAGACACCCCACCTTGTTTCCTCAATAAATCATGTCCTCTATCATTTCTTGTCTTTTTGTTTCATAACTTCAATTATCACTTCCATCATTGCCACACTTTTTGCCATCAACTCATAACGTCTATCTCTTCTCTTCAACTTTGAGTCACCTATGTGTCCTTTAATTTTGCAAGATTGTGCCCCTAGCTACACCTTACTTGATTCGATTTCACTAATTTGAAATTTAAGAAAAGAATAGACCTAAATGATTATATTCGAGTCCTTTTTGTTGTCTTCGTGTGATAGTAAGTAGTTGGCCGGGGGTCAACTAATTATTTATATGTATAAATATTTTTTTTAATCATTTCAGTTCTTGATATCATAACTGATTAGAATGAAATTTTAAGTTTCTGATAAAATAATCATATCATTACTTGATTTTACTTTCAAAAGTTGGTAGTTTAGCTTCCCAAACTTGATTTTCATCTATATAGGTAACAATTATCGGTCTGATTTTCTTTAAATTTGAAAGATACTTACCATTTGAAGAAGAAGAAAAAAAGAGGAGTAGAACAACTTAGAAATGGACTAAAAATGAAACTTAACCAGACTAGAACCAAAAGGAAACATATTGTTCCGGCACACTTCGATTAGATTATTAGAAACATTTTACTTGATTGTTACTATAATTAGCACTTAATTGACAATTCACTACGAATAGCATAACATTTGTTTCTTCGTAAATAGGATATGTGAACTGCAGTTACAATATATTTATATTAGAAGCCAATATAGTAGGGGATAGCTCGGCTACGGAAGGGAGGAAGGAAGTTGCAAATGGATGGAGACTTTTTGTTCTATTTTTGTGAAGCTGGCCTTATTTGAAATGATCTCAAAAGGGACTATGTCCTCTTGGAAGATCAGATCCCATAATAGTACTTAAATTATAAATAAAATTTCCCTTTCACCCAAAAAAAATCATATATTTCTTTGATTTATACTAATTTTACATGATCAATGACATGTGTTAACATACAAGTTCGAGCAGTAGCTCAATTTACACTTGTCGTTTTTCTCTATTTTAATTTAAGAGATATGTAATTCAATCACAAAAAATTTAAAAAGATAATCCAAAAACACAAATTTACTTTTCAGGTACGCTTCGAAAATTAATTAGAATCAAATACTCACTCCATCTGAATTAGTTATTGTTTACCCCTAAAACGGTACAGTTGAATTTATACGTGGTTTATAGACAAGTGAATTAATTTGATTCTAATATAATAGATGAATTAGACAAAAATATAATACTTAGCCTTGAAATGGAGATAAAATAATAGAAATAGCAATTCTGGGAACAGGGCTTCGGGGGACAATAGCAACGATATCAGTAAACAAAAAGACAAAATTATATTAAGCTTTCAACAGAGTGTGGCGTGTGTTTGCCAGAAAATCCGTCCTCTTTACAATGATAATGGAGCTCACTATTTATAGCTGCACCTAGGGGACAAGGTCCTCGTATCAAGCCTCTCTTTAATGTCAAATATGAGGGCCATTGAAGAATGTGTAACGGCGGGAAGTGAATGCCATATTTCTTATAACGGCCTGTGTACTTAATGCTGTAGAATATTCCTCACTAAATACTACCGGGTGGCAAGTATTTATTTCATCTTTTTGAATATCATTTTCTCAAATGCGATCATTTAATATAAACATATTTTACCCCGTACAGGTAGTCTCCCTGCTTTCCAGTGGCATAACTCTGTGTCATCGGAAAGTTGGTAGAGATACCTTTCTTGGCGAAAAATTCTCTGACACCCTCTAAATAGTTTCTGACGGTTGATTTGACGCACGTCTCTCCGCATTTAATGCTCCGAACACGCGTCATCCCATGATTTAGCATAAATTTTGCCGGTTATCGAGGTAATTATGGCCACGATTTTAGCCGCCTATTCTTTTACTTATACGTATCAAACTTCTTCATTTACACTTCATAATTCTTCAAACTTTCTAAAACTCTCTTCACTCAACTCCGTACTTTATCTTCAACCCTTCTTCGACCTTCTTCTTGAGAGAAATCTTTCCTACCTTTCCGGATAAAGAGTGGATTCTTCTTCTAAAAACCCTAGTTTGTCAAAGAACAAAGGTAAAGCCGACGATGCTTCTCCTCCTAGGGTGAACACCATCATCCCCAGAAGTCTTGTCACAACTAAAGACTTTGAAGAGAAACTTCCTTCTGCTAACCCTCGTACATGGGCCATTAGTGTATATCCTTCTTCCGTCCGTCGTTCCAGTATTCTGGCTTTGAAGGAAGACTACCATTGCCAAGATTTAGACATTATCACTCCCGACCTGGCAAAGCGGATAACCTTACCCCACGAAGGTTTTACGTACTTCTATACGTATCCTTTTACTTTGGTGGCATTTTCTTTGAGTGGTGAGCTTGACTCCGTCATCGTGGAGTTCTGCATCCGCTACCAAGTATGCTTGGCTTAAGTGAGTTCTTCTGTGTGGAGGACATTCTCTTTTCTTCGGCATCTGTGCCAGGAGACGGGAGAGGAGCTAACCTAGCTCGATTGATGAACCTTTATTACCAAGATCTTCTGCAGGGGAATGATAAATTTCAACAAGCGTGGCCACCATGCTCTGCTATCTAGCATGGATAATGACAATGACCATGAGTGGGTGGAATGGTTTGTTGCAGTCGCCACCTGCAACATCATTTTTGCCATGTCTACATCCTTTTCGGAACTATGGAATTGCACTGTGTAAGTTCCCCGTTTATCTTTTCTTTCATAAAAGATCATCTCATATCATTTTTTACCCTTCTTATTTCACCTATTTCAACAACTCGATGAAGGATGTACCTGTGGGTCTAGAAAATCTTGGACGTCACTATGCCCGAGACCGGCACGTGGAAAGAACTAGCCCTTAAATACGGTTGGAAGGCAAAAAATATGGTAAATTGGACTCATCTCATCTTTACTTTTCGTGTAAGGAAGTTGATTAACCTTTTTTTTTCTTTTTTTTTCTTTTTTTTCTGAATTTAGTTCTACCTCAGGGTTCAGTTGTCGTCCCCAAGGAGGATGTTTTGGCTAGTTCTGCTGATGCACCGAGGCTGTTGCATGAAGTTATTACCTGAACATGTGTCTCCGAGCCTGCTTCTGGTGTGAGTGCTTCTTTTCGGAGTCCCCCGACCGGAGAACAAACAACCCAATAGAAGACGTTCCTTCATTGCCGGGGGAAAGAATAAGAGGGCGAAGAATGCCACCCCCGAGTCATCTCCGGAAGTTGTGGTGACGAGCCCCCCGCCCGGGCTGGCCATAGACACCGTGATGATTGACGATGATGGGGAAGCCAGTGAGGAGGGGGCTTCTCTACATAGAAGATGACGACCTTCCTCAGCTCTATAGACTGCTCAATCTGTTAAGTTAGTTACACCAACCGAGGACAACGCCTCGGTGCTCTAGGAGGAGTTTGAGATGGTGGAAAATGCCAACTCTCGTTTTCAGATCCTAGTCACTACGCCCGATACCGTGAGGATGAGTATCGGGTCCCTACCATCTTTGGTTGAAGAGCAACTAATAACCAGCCCTGCGCTTGCCGCAGCCACTTCTCATCCTTCAACGCCATCAGCTTCATCTCCTTCTTTACCATCTCTTCCCCTACCAGCAGCAACTGTTACATCTTCTCCATCGGCTGCATCTGTTCGATAAGAGAATGTTCTCTCCCCTAGTCCCCAGTTCATGGGAACTTGGGGCAAAATTACGGTGCCCCCTCAGAAGATCTGCAAAGGAGGAGGAGCGTTATACTCTCGGTCTCTACCGACTGCAATCTGATGTCCCGGCCGGTGGAACTTGTTAACTATCTGAAGTCTTTGGCTTCGTGAAAAAGTTAGGAAAAAGATACTCTCGGGAGAGTGTTTTGTTGAACAATGCTATACATAACGCCACAATGATATATTCTTTGTTTCCTTCGTTATCTCTTCTATCTTTGGTATAGTAGTATTTTGAGTTTGCCTTTTTTATTTTGCAGGACAATTTCCTTGCTTCCGAGGGCTTCCAAAGGTTGATTCGAGATAAGGAGGAACTTACCTCCGAGCTAGATCAAATTTTGGCCGAGCTAGATCAAATTTTGGCCGAGCAGGACCAAAATATTGCTCGCTCTCAGAACTGGTAGCTAAAGCTTCTGAGGCCATTGTGTTGGAGGCTCGGTTGCAGCATAGCGAGCAAGAAGTAAAGACCTTTAGCCAATAGATCGCCTTGTTGAGGGTTCAATTTGAAGAGGTTAGGGCCAAATGGGCTAAAGTCCATAGTGTCGTTCTTACTGCCTCTGTTGAAACATTAAATAATTTGGAGGCGGCCTTGAACTCCAAAGCTGAAGATCTTGCTGCTATGGGGCGAAGTATGCCCAATTGGAGGAGAAGCATGAGAGGACCATCGAGCATAATAGAATTTTCAGCTCTACTGTCAGTGACCTTGATGTCAGCCTCCGATACGTTAGATCGGTGCGGGAGAAACTTTCTGCTGAGGTCGGCCATCTTAAGAAGAACTTCAGCGCCGAGCGGCTTCCCTCATTGTTGAAAAAACATATGCTATGTAAATCATGAGGAGAAAAGACTTTGAAGAGGCCAAAGCAGGTGCCATTGATTTCGAGGCCGAAATCGCTAAGGCCTATGAGTTAGAGTTAGCTACAAAACTGGGTCTTCCGGCCCGACCCAATGTTTCTTCTGGTTCTGATTCTGAGTTCTCGGGAACTGAAGAAAAAATGGAAGATGATGATGCCGAAGGACAAAATGATGAAGGCCAAAATGATGAACCGGTGGCGGATTCATCCACTCTCCTGTCAGCGCAGATGCCTCTCCACCTTCGGGTCCCGGAGATGCAATAGCTTAGTTTTTGTTTTTTTTTCTTTCCACACTTTTGTATTTGTACTGCTTTTTCTATGAATAGAAGCACTTTTTCGCTTAGGTATTGTGCGAATTTTGTCTTTGCATACTTTTTATTTGTGCAAGTCTCTACGTACTTTTCGTTTAAGTATTTGCGCAAGTTTTCTTATTGCGTCTTTTTTCGTTTAAGTGTTTGTGCAAATTTTCTTTTTGCGTCTTTTCGTGCAAGGCTTCGGGTGTATTTTTTCCCGAAGGCATTTGGATTCCGAGTATAAGTTCTTCTGAAATCAACCCTTTAACATGAGGGTTTTCATAAGAGATGGCCCTTTTATGTTTACGGTGCTCTTGAAGGGGATATCTCCTATTCATTATGGCACTAGCATTTGAAGTGCTTATTTAACTTTCAAATGACAAAATCAATTCATCGTTCAGAAAAGAAACAAGATAGAAATAAGAGGGCTTTACTTTATTCCTTTCATTTTCAAAAATACATAAGCATTCATTGTGCTAAAAAGAAATTTCCATTTCTTGTGTCTAACTTGTACAACTTGTTTCTAGGGATTGGATGCACAGTCTCCGGTCTCGATGATACAACTATGTTTTCGGGTTTCGTATTTCAATCGAAGCAGCAATCGCTGTTGTAGTATCCTCATATCATTCCTCTCCCCTCCCCCCAGTGTTCGAATGCGAAGAATGCGTGTTTGTAACACTGAAAGTTTTACACCTTCGAGGATTCCACTAATGAATTGCTAGATAATCTTCAGTTTGGTAAAAACTTGACTTCCCCTTAGGAATTTATGCTATCGAGCCAAAGACTATCTTACAATCCCCTAGTGGTTTGCATTTGTGAACGGTCGAGTAATCTTTGTTCGCTAGCAAACTTAACTTCCTGGTAGGAATTTTGCTACCGATCAAAAGATTATCTAACTGCTCCAGAGTGGTTCTTCGCTTGTGTGCCTTGTCTTTTTAAAAGGCTTTATTGCTCCTGTTAAGATTTTCTCGTAGTATGCTTTCCGTTGCTGCCTCGTTAAAAACCTTGCCAGAAAAAAATCCAATTGGGACAAAAATAGAATGAAGGGAAAAGAATGCAGCACATACTTTCAGTACAAGTGATGTTCGTCAACAGCAGTATCCCTTGAGGTGTGTCACGTTCCAGTTGCTTGGAAACTGTTCTCCATCTTGATTCTCCAACTCGTATGATCCTTTTTTGGTGACAGCCGAAACCCGATAGGGTCCTTCCCATGTTGGACCTAGCTTTTCTGCATTGAGTTCCTGGGTGCTTTAAGTTACTTTTCTTAAAATCAAGTCTCCTACTTTGAAATAATGGAGGTTAGCTCTTCGATTATAATATCTTTCCATTCTCTGCTTTTGAGTTGTCATCCTTATATGCACAAGTCCCTGCGTTCATCAAGAAGCTCCAAATTGACCAACATTGCTTCATTATTTGCTTCTTCATTTGCCTGGAAGTATCTCAAAGTAGGATCCCCTACTTCCACCGAAATCAAGGCTTCTGCTCCGTACACCAGGGAAAAAGGAGTCTCTCTCGTGCTTGATTTGGCCATTGTTCGGAATGCCCATAATACACGGGGCAGCTCGTCAGGCCATTTGCCTTTAGTTGCTTCCAATCTCTTTTTGAGATTTTGATCACTTTGTTCATTGATTCTGCTTGACCATTTGCGCTCAGATGATAGGGCGAAGATATGATCCTTTTGATTTTTAAGTCTTCAAGGAACTTCGTGACCTTTGCACCTAAAAATTGTGGCCCGTTATCGTAGGCTATCTCTTTTGGTATCCCAAATCTGAAAATTATGTTCTCCCACAAGAAATCCATCACTTTCACATTCATCGATCTTCTGATAAGGACCTGCTTCAAACCACTTAGAAAAATAGTCAGTTAAAATCAAAAGAAATCTTACCTTACTAGGGGCCGACGGCAGTGGTTTGATGATATCCATTGCCCACTTCATGAACTGCCATGGAGATAAAACTGAGTGCAATGGTTCTACTGTTTGATGTACCAACGATGCGTAGCATTGACACTTATCGCATTTCTGAATGAAAGCTTTGGCGTCTTGTTCCATTCGGAGCCAATAGTGTCCTGCCCTACCAATTTTAGTACTAAGGAATCTGCGCCCAAATGATTTCCGCAGATCCTTTCATGGACTTCTCGCATAACATAATTAGCTTCAGAGGTCCCAAACATCGGGCCAGCGGGCCTTGGAAAGATTTCCTGTACAATTGGCCTCCTTTGAAACTATAGCGCGCTGCTTTAACGCGCAGCGCCGGGGACGCCTTGGGATCTTCAGGCAACTTTCCATGCTCGAGGTAATCAATGATCTCATTCCTCCAGTCCCAGACAAAATTTGTCGTGTTTACCTCGTAGCAGCTATCTGTGTCCAGAACTGAGTGCATAAGTTGTACGACCGTACCGGAGTCCGATCCCTTCATTTCTGTTGATGAGCCAAGGTTAGCTAATGCGCCCGCTTCTGCATTTTCTTCCTTCGGGATATGCATTACTAACCAATTTCAGAACTGAGAAAGCAGAGCCTGAACCATCATTACGTATTTCTGCATGCGTTATTGTCACGCCCCAAACCTGAAGAGGCGTGGCCAGCACCCGGTGTCATAGTCCGCCTTAGCGTACGTACTCTGTAACTGTGAACTCTGGAGGGGTAACCCTCAGCTTTGGCAGATAGGGCCATATTCTAAATCATCTGAAAATAATATCTCTCTCATATGAGGGGTAAACATACCCAAAAGCTGATATATATAAATGTGCAGGCTGATGAAGCCGCCATAAAAATCTGCTGATATACAAAATATACAGGAGTCATCAGCCTCTAGAGATAATTGAACTATATCATGGTCGGGACAGGGCCTCAACCTACCCATCAAACTTGTATATATAAAATGGACTCCAAGGTCTGGACCTAGTAACTCCGAGGAAGTGGAGCTTACCAACCAAGCTGATGTTTGACTCTGCTACTGTGAGGGTCTGTCCAACTGTCTATCAGGACCTGCAAGCATGAAATGCAGCGTCCTCGGCAAAAGGGACGCCAATACAAAATAATATACTGAGTATGTAAGACAATAGAATAACTGAAAGTTGCAACTGAACCGATAATATAATAACTGAAAGTAACTGGGAGTCAAAGATAATCTGAAGATATGCTTAACTGCTGATACTGACTCAACTCTCTCAATATAGTAAGTAAAATAGTTTTCTGGCCCTATAAAGCTCGATATGTATAACTGTTCTGCCGTAGTAGGCTCGTTTGTAGGCGCTCGGCCATACTAGGATCTATATCTTGGCCATTCTGGGCTAGCACATAGGCGCTCGACCGCAGTAGGCTCGGTATATAACATACCACTTGATCAGAGGTTGCCCAATAGGGGCCTGCCCATTGATTATAGCTCAATGGTGGTGAAAATATTGTAATACTGTATATATATAGACTCTCTGCTCTCTTGGCTGAAAAAAGACAAAACTAAACTAAATATGAAGTCCTGATAAGGGAGAATACTGTAACTTATGAGACTAGGCCAATGTACATAAATTCAGGAATATGAACTTCTTTTTATGTCTCGTTATCAAACACATGTAGTTACTGGATCATGCCAGAATGAAGGAAAGGTTTAGCCTTAAAATATCTTAACCTCGTTGAGACCTTAATGGCTTCCAAGCAACTCTTCAAACAACTCAACTCAGTCTACCATAGCATAAGGAGATTCAAAATTGGTGCTGAGTAAAGGCTAAGTCCGTAACTTAAGCTAGTAGCTCGTTTATGTAAATTTGGGCAGCATCTTCCTAGTAACAAGGGCCTTATCCAATACCATATACCAACAGCCCAACAACACCAATCAATCTACACAACAACAAGTGCACAAACGTCAGACACAAAACTGCTATTTAACACGACGAGTGGCAAGCTTGGATTGGAACTGAACCCTAAATCTTTTTCCGATCTCCCCTGTACTTGCAACACCATCAATAGGTCCAGCATATAAACATATATATTGGAATGACATTCCAACCTTATATCCATCATAAAAGTAACATCAAACAGCCCCACAAGATAAGACAATGACATGAACAACTTCTAGGTATTGTGTGGTTGCTTCTTCTCCTATTTACAGCATCATCAACATACTTAACATATTGACAAGTATAACAACAATAATAACATTATAAACAAGCTATTCCCCACGATTTCCTGCCGTATGAAGTCATATACACAACTCCAAAATAGTCCAATAAGAGACAACAATTTCTTATACAACTTCATTTCTATCTTGTAATTCTTCATCCAAATAATTTAACCAACACATAGATAAGATTAATCCCAAGAAATAGGGTGTTATACATACCTCAAATAATCTAAAAAAACTAGAACAAAAGCTTCCCTTAGCTTACAAGCACCCTTAATCACCTCACAACACCATAGAGACTCTCTTCTTCACTTAGGCTAACCTTTGATGTTAGGTTTAGGGAAAACACCCTTAGGTTCGACTTGGAAGCCTTGAGAACTGTTAGAGAGGTGTTTAGAGATTTTAGAAACTGTCCTTGGTTTAAAATGACCCAAAATAAGCCGTCTAAGCCCTTTAAAATGTTCAAGGGTCGTCCACCACCTAAGTGGGTCCCACTGGGAGTTGCTTGCGCGGTCTCAAAAAAATTGCGAATAGATCTCTACTCTGATATTTTATCAATGAACAGTTTAATATTTTAGAAACTAGACTCGTAGATCTTCTATTTGGTAGGTGGATCATAAACCTCAGTTACGTTTGACCTAATTTTTCAGCATATTTATGAATGTAACTTGTGATGACCTTTGCAAACTTTTGTTCCACAACTCGCTTGACTTCAAAACATAACACACGACTATCATACGACTAACATAACTTATAATATAACCTCCTTATCATGTTAATCACCCTAGTCTCACCCATGAAGTACATGTTATAACATTTCCAACATGTCGACTTTTGACGAAACTTATTTTCTTCAATTCGTTTAGCTTCTAAGCCTTTAAACCCTCTTGGTACTTGGTATTCATGATCTTAAGCATTTGTAAAGTCCAATGTAACAAGATTAACTTACTTTATATACTTTCAAACACAATCTCATTTCTGAGCTTACGTCACTTGACTTACAGCATACTCTTACGTACAAAAGCATGGGGTGTAACAGCTGCTCTTTGCTTTGAAGATCCCGTAGACCTAATTTACCACCAATTGGGAGTCACATTTTATTTCTATGACCTCGTAATCTAGTCCCTAGGCCAATTTGAGTCTTGCAATCATAGCTTTATACTCCGCTTCATTGTTAATCAGAGGAACCGTTCTTATGGCCTTCCTTAGGGTTTCTCCTGAATGCGTGGTTTACTATGCCAAGCCCGAATCCTTTTACGTTGGAAGCTTCATCCATAAATAGGGTCCGAACTCCTGATGTTGATTCCGACACCATCACCGCTTCTTTGGTTGCCAAAAGTAACAATCCTGGACTGAACTCGGACACAAAGTCAGCCAAAACTTGTGACTTAATCGCAGTCCTAGGTTTTATATTCTATGTCAAATTCACTCATTTTGACGGCTCATTTGGCCAGCCTACTCGAACGTTTGGGTTTATGAAGGATATTCCGCGGGGGAAAGGTGGTCACTACAGCTATAAGATGACATTTAAAATAAGGCCTTAGCTTCCGAGCAGCGACTACGAGGGCTAAGGCCAACTTCTCCATATGTCGGTAGCGAGTTTCTGCTTCCATTAAAATTTTACTAACTTAATAAATGGGAGATTGCGTACCTTCGTCCTTAAGAACTAAAACGGCGCTTACCATTACCTCCAAGGCTGCTAGGTAGATTAACAGATTTTTGCCTTCCTCCGGCTTTGATAATAACGGAGGACTTGATAAGTACTTTTTCAGATCCATCAAAGCCTGCTAACATATTGGGGTCCATTCGAAGTTGTTTTTCCTTTTTAGTAACGAGAAGAAATGATGGCATTTCTCTGAAGACGGGGAAATGAAACTGCTCAAAGCGGCCAATCGCGCCTTGAGCCTTTGAATCTCTTTTACACTTGATAGCTAGTCCGGGATGTCTTCGATGACTTTGATTTTATCGAGATTAATCTCAATCCCCTTTTGTGACACCAGAAATCCAGGAACTTGCCGGATCTGACCCCGAACGCACACTTCTCGGGGTTAAGCTTCATGTTATGCTTCCTTAGGATGTCAAAAGTTTCTTGCAATTGTTTAAGATGATCACTTCAAAATCTTAACAAGCATATCGTCTATATAAGATTCCATGGTTTTCCCTATTTATTTTTCAAACATTTTGTTTACGAGCCGTTGGTAGGTGGCACCGCTTTTCTTTAGCCCAAAGGGCATCACATCATAGCAATATGTGCTGAAATTCATTACGAACGAATTTATTTTCTGATCCTCCGGGTTCATTTTAATTTTGTTGTACCCGGAGTAAGCATCAAGGAAACTTATTAACTCATGCCTGGCCATTGCATCAATCATTTGATCAATGTTCGGCAATGGGAACGAGTCCTTTGGGCACGCCTTATTTAAGTCCTTACAGTCTACGCACATGCGAAATTTATTGCTCTTATTTGGAACTACTACTATGTTAGCTAGCCAGACTGGATACTTTATCTCTCGGATTGAACCGATATCAGTAGGCGAGTTACCTCTTCTTTGACGAATTTGTTTCTAGCTTCGGCAATAGGATGTTTTTTTCTGTCTTACCGGAGGAATGCTGGGATCCAAACTTAGTTTGTGTATGGCCACTTCCGGCGGGATATGTGTCATATCTGCATACGACCACGTAAAACAATCGACATTAAATTTAAGAAATTCAATAAATCCAGACCTAAGTTCGGGGTACAATCCTGTCCCTAAGTGGAATTTCTTCTCCAAGAATTTATCGAATAATGCGACTTGTTCAAGCTATTCTGCTGTGGATTTTGTTGCGTCCGTCTCTTCTGGTACCTGAAAATACCTTAGCACCTGATAAGATTTCGACACCTCTTCCCTCTGGTTGAATACGCTTGACTCGGGAGCACACGCTAGTTTCGGTAATTGCTATGCCGCAAGTTCTTTCCTTTTGATACCGGAGACGAAAATTGCATCCATCTCCCTTGTCACCGGTTGGTCACCTCTTATTTGTTTAATTCCTTGGGGAGTTGGGAATTTCAGCAACTGGTGATATGTCGATAGCACAACCTTCATCTCGTGCAACCATGATCTTTCTAGGGTACTATTATAGCCCATATCACCATCCACCACCTCGAAAAGAGTCGTCTTTGTCACCCTTTAGGCATTTGTGGGTAGGAGGATCTCTCCTCGGGTTGTCACGCTTGCTAGGTTAAACTCAACGAGGAGTTTTATGGCCGGAATGATGCTTCCGGTGAGCTTGACTTGCTCCAATACCCTCCATTGTGTAATATTGGCCGAACTCCCTAGGTCCACCAGAACACGTATGATCTTAAAATTTAATACATTTAAAGAGATTACCAATGCATCGTTGTGCGGTAGCAACAATCCATCTGCATCCTCCTCCATTGTCGTCTTTTGTGACTTCCTGGAGCCTCTTGCTGTGGGTTACTGACACCTTCATTTTTTTCGCCGCCAAGAAGGTAACCCTTTTAATCTCGTCCCCCCCACCTCGAAAATCATGTTGATCGTCAGGCGCGGGGAATCTTCTCCTACTTTTGAGGGCTCCGTGTTGTCATGATTGCGACCATAATGTTTTTTAGCCCGGTCATTTAAGAACTTCCTAAGATGGCCATTTTTCAGCAGTGTCGCCACTTCTTCACGCAGATGTCGGCAGTCCCCAGTCCAGACCATTCGTCCCGTGGTATTCGCACCACAAATTAGGATTCCTCTAGCTGGGATCTCATTGCTTCGGGAATCGTACTTCTTTAATGTTCCTCATAGCTAACACTAACTCTACTACACTAACATTAAAGTTATATTAAGAAAGTCTGGGGTAGGAAGAATCTCGAGAACCTAACGTTTCCTTGTCAGAAGTCTCTTCTTGCACATGTCGCGGATACCGCCTGCCGTGGGTCGGCGTGGCCTCGTTCCCCTCACTGCGTGTATCACTGATTGAATCCTCGTGCTGAGGCTGATTTCCTTGGGCCTCAAGGTTGTGTATGTTGTCAACACCATTATCTGCCATTTTCTATGATTTTTTTGTTAAGAACAAATAACCAAACACGTTAGTAAAAGAGGTAAGGACCAACTTAATTGCACAATTGTCTAAGCCCCACTGTGAAATAATACGTGATTTATAGACAAGTGAATTAATTTGATCCTAATATAATAGATGAATTAGACAAAAATGTAATACTTAACCTTGAAATGGAGATAAATTAGCAGAAATAGCAATTCCTAGAGCAGTGCTTTTGGGGACAATAGCAACGATATCAGTAAACAAAAAGATAAAATTATATTAAGCTTTGAATAGAGCGTAGCATGTGTTTGCCAAAAAATTCGTCCTCTTTACAATGATAATGGAGCTCACTATTTATAGCTGCACCTAGGGAACAAGGTCCTAGAATCAAGCCCTTCTTTAATGTCAATTATGAGGGCCATTGAAGAATGTGTAACGGCACACAGTGAATGCCATATTCCCTGTAACAAGCTATGTATTTAATGTTGTAGAATATTCCTCACTAAATGCTACCAGGTGGCAAGCATTTATTTTATCTTTATGAGTATCATTTTCTCAGGATCATTGCCTTCAGATTCAATTATCTTCTGTCTTCGGCCTCATGTGTCACTTTCTTATGCGATCATTTAATATAAATATATTTTACCTTATACAGCTGCGGCTAGTAAAAAAAACTATGACTTGGGTTATTCATGAACTTAGGACCTTTCAAGGTATGTTTCGGCATCAATACTATTCAGTATCTTTTAGGGCATGTTGCGGTATCAATATTCTTCGGTATCTTTTTTTATCAGTTACGAATTCAGTATTTACAAATAATAAAGTTTAGTATTTCCAAATATTAATTTGACATCTAATTTGTTTGCCGTGGTGATCTATTTGTTCTTTCAACTTTTTTTTTTTTTTTGGCTAATATCAATTCAAATTGATTGAAGGTTCTTCCGATCTCAAACAGAGTATTTCGTGGATCTTCGTAACTTCATGTGAAATATTGAAATACTTGCTTGAACGTATAACTCTATTGGAATGTAGATTTCCACTTACAAATTTATAATTGTTCGCAAATTTGCTTTCTAGGTGATATTTATCTTTTTTCCTAAGTGATATAATTGTTTAATTCTAAAGACAACTCCAAATTTCAACGAGTTTCTCTATTTATCAGCTAAACCTAATTAAATACTTTCAAAACTCCTCAACATGAATAGAAAAGAAATTTCTTTTCTCTCTTTAGACTTGACTAATTCGAATTCGCGGGTAAAAAATTTATAGAACGTAAAGCGCTCCATATCAAAAGTAAATCCATTTTTAAAGTTTGATTCAACATATCTGGTTAAGGATGAAGAGACACTTAACACACCCCAACACAAATCTTTAGCTTTTAAAAAAAAGGTGGAAAATAATACTTCCTCACTTTTAATTTATATGACACACATTAAATCGGTACAAAATTTAAGAATTTTTTAAAAAAAAACTTATGATCTTTAAAGCATAAATAGTAAGCTTTGTGGAGCCACAATATTTCTGTGACTATTAAAAATTCATATTAAGGATAAAATAGGTAAAATAAAAAGTATAAAGTTAAATTAACTTAAATATAAATACGAATCATTCTTTTTAGAACAGACTATTAAGAGAATTATGTTGTCTATATATAATAAAAAGAAAAGAACAGACAATATATTAAACCAAGAGGCGATATAATAAAAAGTCACTAGCAATTTTAGGACAAAAATAGTTATTCATAAGATTAAACCAAGTGTCAAGATAATACAAAGCCACTTGATAAAATTTACAATTATTCATGAAAAGTTTTTTAAAAAAAATAACCAAGATAAAATTATAAAGTCAGTAAATAATATACAAAAGTATTATTATAAATTTAGACAAATTGAAGAATGAGTAATAAAGGCTTCTCTATTTAGAAATTTGAATAAAATACTAAAAGGTTTACTCTTTTTTTTTAGTGAATTTAAAATTCAATCTAATAAAAAATAAGGGTTTTTTAATTATAAGTTAAATACTAAATGAAAAAACAATCAAATATAGCAGTAAAACAATATACGAAAAGAGAAAATAAATTTAATGTTAGACGATTTATAATTTAAATTAATTTTAAAAATATTTAAATAAATATCACTCAAAAAAAAATTATTGATAAATTTAGACAATTGAAGAATTTTGAATAGTACAAAGATTTGATACTATTTCAAAAAAATTTGTGCTAATTGTCATCACTGTAACATGTCAAATTTAGATTTTTAAGAAAAAACTCCAACAAAAGTTTTAAAATTATTAAGGACATGTATGATGGAGTAAAGACCCGAGTGAGGACTGTGAGTGGGGACTCAGACCACTTTCCAGTTATGATGGGGTTGCATTAGGGATCGGCACTCAGCCTATTTTTGTTTGCTCTGGTGATGGACATACTGACGCGCCATATCCAAGAGGAGGTGCGTGGTGCATGCTATTTACAGATGATATTGTATTGATTAACGAGACACGAGACGGTGTGAATGCACAATTAGAGGTATGGAGGTAGGCCCTGAAATCTAAAGCTTTCAAGTTGAGCAGAACCAAGACATAATACTTGGAGTATAAGTTTAATGGCGAGACTCAAGGAGGGGAAGGGGAGGTGAGGCTAGACGTGCAGGTCATCCCTAGGAGAGGGAGTTTTAAGTACCTTGGGTTTATTATTCGGGAGGGTGGGGAGATTGATGAAGATGTCACACATCGTATTGGGGCGGGATGACTGAAATGAAGACTCGCTTTCGGTGTTTTGTGTGAAAAGAAAGTGCCATCGAAACTTAAGGGTAAGTTCTACAAAGTGGTGGTCAAACCAACGATGTTGTATGGGGCTGAGTGTTGGCCAATCAAGATCGCTCATGTACAGAAGATGAAGGTAGAAGAGATAAGGATGTTGAGATGGATGTGGGGGCACACCAGGTTAGTTTAGGATCAGAAATGACACTATTCGCGAAAAGGTGGGTGTGGCCCCTATTGAGGACAAGATGTGGGAAGCGCGGCTTAGGTGGTTTGGTCATGTGAAGAGGAGGAGCACAGACGCCCCAGTGAGGAGGTGTGAGAGGTTGACATTGGAGGACCTATGAAGAGGTAGAGGTAGAACAAATAAGAGGTGGGGAGAGGTGATTAGGCAAGACGTGGCGCAACTTCAGCTGACTGAGGACATGACCGTTGATAGGAAGGTATGGAGGTCGAGGATTAGGATAGTAGAGTCAGTAGTCTAGAGTGTTCATAACAGTAATATTGGCACGCAATCTTGCTTTCTGTTGGTAGTAGGTTTTTATGGCTAACCTTTGTTTTCTTTCATTGTTGATCACCTTACTATCTTGTTGTTTTTATTCTGCTTTTATATGGCTTTTTGGTATTGTCCCTTCTTGCCTATATTTTCATTAATGGGGTGCTTATGTTTTTCTGAGCCAAGGGTCTATTGAAACAGCCTCACTATCGTCACAAGGTAGGGGTAAGGTCAGCGTGCACACTACCCTCCCTAGACCCCACGGTGTGGGATAATACTGGGTATGTTATTGTTGTTGTTGTAGAAGATAGAAAATAAATTAAACCTACCAATTTTAAACCATTTAGGATTAGAAATACGCGTAACCGGACCTACTTTTTACATATCTCTATTGGGATATTGTTTACCTCTTTGAGTGAATCGAGAAATATGTATGATTGTCCATCATTTTGTTATATATCAGGCATTGCATTCTTCGGATAATTCAAAATCGAAGCTATTAAATGTCCAACTTGGGCCTATATGACATGACCTATCAATAGATCCACTTTTATCATATATTTCATACATCACGCTAGATAGATATCATATTCATGGAATGAGATTCACTTTCAAGATGCCTTATGAAATGGTAGACAAGCGAGACTCATAATCTCGTGCTAAATAGTATGGAGGTTTGAGTCCTTTTCAAGGCATAATATTGAGAATACTCATTGAATGAGCATTCTCAATAAGAGAGCTCCGATCGAATCGGTTTATCAATACCGATTCGATCCGAGCTCTTGGGATTGGAATAAATTCGGCAGTGAATTGCAAAATCTTGGTTCTACAATTGGTAGGTCACCAGGTTATTCAAATATGTTATGTTGTCCGTGATTTTACCATGTTACAACTTCCTTACCAATTCGGTCGATCCAGAATGGATCGTTTAAACATTCCATTAGGGAGCCTGGTCTTGACTCTTCTGTGTGATATTCATTTCCGTTCGGCTCTTGGAATCACATCCAGCTGTGGTGGTTGGAAAATCTCGCAAAATTCAACCACTTCACCTACTTCATTGCCCCCAACCATTTCTCGAACCTCTATTGAAATAGAATGGTTTCATGTTCTTTCATCGATTGGTTATTCCTCTCAATTAATACTTCCCGCCTCGTTTAAGAAAAATTTAATACTTCCTCCCACATTTGTTTAGCAATTTTTTTTGATATTTTTGTTAAACCTTCCAATGCAAAAAGAAATTAGTATTTTCTCTCACGTTTTTTTGTGATGCAGTTTGTAATTTATTTATATACTTAATATTTTTTTTACGCTGAAAGAAGAAAAAAGGAAAAAAATAAATATACCTAAAATTGAATCCCACAATTGATGTCTTTCCAAACGTGGGCTTGGAACAATAATTATAACCTGCATCTATAATGATTCTTATGTATGTTCTCCTATGCAAATAATTATTTATATGGTTTCTTCTTTTAAGTGTCCACATTCAACCAAGTGACAGCCTAATAATAAGACCACTTGGCATTGTTCTAGACTATTGGCAATATTAGGATAATATAAATAAATAAAATAATAAAATTAGTTAGTTTAAAATTAATGTGGTTAATTTTGCTAGTATGGTTGTGAAATGAGACATTTCTAATTACATTGGACATGGAAGTGTGTTTTTCATGATTTTTGTTGCTAAGTTATGTGAAAGATGAATGTAATTTTGTACTCTCTCCGGTCCACTTATTTGATATTTTTGTTATTTTCACGTATATTAAGGAATCGATATAACGATGAAATTGATCATATTAATCTTTATTTGTTTATTGAAAATATACAAATACTCCTAGGCTCTTTACTCCAAGTGCAATTTTGAATAAAAGAAGTTAATTCCTTCTTGATATCTAAAAAATTAAATATTGTTGACCACAAAAAAAAGGTTAAAAAGTCAATTAAAGTGAACTAGAGGGAGTAACTATCAAGAAGAAAATCTGTAAAATTATCCAAGCGGCAAAAATGCCTAAAAATTAATTAACATTTAAATTTTAAAAGGTAAGTAATTAACCTTATCCCTAGAAATAACTTAAGCCCAAAACCCACGTCTTTAAAAAAAGAACTACTACCCTTAACTCCATTACCAACATCTTCTTAATTAAAAATTTATTATTCTCAGAATTTTTGTTTAATCTAAACTATGCTAGCTGATTTCAGCATTCTCACAAATGGTGAAAATCGGTACGAATGATATACAAATAGAATTGCGCACAATATCAATATTTCTTAGTCATTCAAAATTCCCTCCAAGGGATATATATCTATAAAAATATATAATGTTTCCACCTATTAATTATATCATTACTAATCTGTTTTTATATTTCTGAGCCAACATTTGTCAATCGATGGATTTTTATAGTAATATTATCTAATATTTCATGAAAAAAAAATAAAAGATGATAAATATTTTTAAATATTTTAAATACAAACTTTATTCTAAGTTTTTTATTTCTTCAAGTACTTGAATAATAAAATTATAATTTAAGAAAAAGATAGTACAATTTGAATAAACTTGAATATGGTTATTGTTTGCCCGTAAAATAGTACAGTTGAATTTATACGTGATTTCTAGACAAATGAACTAATTTGAATTTCTAGACAAATGAACTAATTTGATCCTGAAATAATAAAATAATCAAAGAATTATACAATGCTTAGCCTTATAATGTAGAAGAAAAGACAGAAGTGGCAGTTCTCGAAACAAGATTTCCGGGCACGACAATAGCGAAATCAAGAAGCGAGAAAGTAAAATTGTATTGAGCTTTATATAGAATGTAGTGGTAAATTTGCCGGAAAATTCGTCTCCTTTACAATGATAACTGAGCTTACTATTTACAGTATGTCTAGGGAACGAGGTCCTAGGATTGTGCCTTTTTTTAATGTCAATTATGAGGGTCATTGATGAAGGTGTAACGGTGAACATAAATATCAAATTTCCTGTAATGGGCCATCCCTCTTAATGCCACGGAATATTCTTCATTAAATGCTACCGGGCGCAGAGCATTTATCGCACCTTTATGAACTTTATTCTTTTCGGTGACAAGAGAAATAGCTGCATTCGGTCTATATCCATCCCCAACTTGGGTTCCACGTGTCCTTTTTTGGACGGCCACATGTCATAGCATATTTACCCTATAGATAGTCCCCCTGCTTTTCGGTGATATAACTTTGTGTTACTGGGAAGTTGGTAGAAACATTCTTTTAGCGTGAATTACTATAATCTCTTCTGAAGGTTTATGAATGGTTGATTAGACGCACGTCTCTCCGCATTTAATGCCCCGAACACGTGTCATCCTACGATTTAGCATATCTTTTGCCGATTATCAAGGTGACCATGGCCATGAATTCAGCCGCCAAAACTTTTGCTTATACGCATAAGCTTTCTCTCTTATACTTCATAATTTTCCAAGCTTCCCTTATCTGACTTGCATCTTTAATTTCCAACTTTTTTTTTCTAACTTTCTCAAACAAAAAATCTTCTTCTTCTTCTTCCATATAATGGCTTCTTCCTCAAAGCACACCAGTTCTTCAAAGAACAAGAAAAATGCCGAAAAAAAATTTCCTACTACTAACTCTCGTACATGGGCCATCAGTAGGTACCCTTCTTCCATCCGTCCTTCCAGCATTCCTATTCTGAAGGAAGATTGTTGCTGCCATGATTTGGATATTATTGCTCCTGATCTTTCGGAGCGAGTGACCCTACCCAAAGAGGGTTTTACATATTTTTATACGTATCCCTTTACCAAGTGTGTTTGGCATAAGTAAGTCCTTCTATATGGAGGACGGTTGCTTGCCTTCGGCGCTTGTGCCAGGAGACTGGAGAAGAGCTAACCTTAGCTAATATAATAAATCTCTACTCTCTCAAGATTTTCCTTGGGGGAATGATAAACCTCAGCAAACGTGGCCACCATGCTCAGTTGACTAGCATGGATGATGACAATGACCATGGGTGGATGGAACGGTTTGTTGTAGTTAGCACCAACGACATAATCCCGGCAACGGCTTTATCCTTTTCGGCCGCTTGGAACCACACTCGTAAGTTCTTTGTTTAATATTTCGTTTTACTAAATATTCTTCCACATCCATATCAATCCTTTATCATTTGCTTATTTTAGCAACTCGATGGATTCCACCGCTGGTTGAAGGTTTGGACCGGTGGGTTCAGAAGATTTTGGATGTTATGACGCCCGAAACTCGTTTGTGGAAAAGAACTGGCCCCCTAAATATGGGTGGAAGGCCAAAAACCATGGTAATTCAAACTCATCTAGTTTCAATTTTTCATGTGAAGAACTTGATTAATCCTTTCTATATTTTCCTTGAAATCAGGTCTACCTGCAGGCTCTGTTGTTCTTGAGGAGGACGTCTTGGCTGATCCTGCTGATACGGTGAGGCTGCTTCAGGAGGCGCTTACTCAAACAGTTGTCCCCAGACCTACTTCAGGACAGGTGTTTTATCACGGAGTCCCGGCCGGAGAACAATCAACCAAAAAGAAGGCGTTCTTCCATGGCGGGGGAAAAGAATAAGAAGGCGAAGATTATTGCCCCCGAGCATCTCTGGGAGTTGTGATCACTAGCCCTCCTCCCGGGCCGGTCATAGCCACCGTGATGATCGACGATAATGGAGAAGCTAGTGATGATGGATATTCTCTACATAGAAGGCGACGTTAATCATCAACTCAACAGAATGCTCAATCTGTTGAGTTAGTTACACCAACCGAGGACAATACCTCAATACTTTGGGGGGAGTTTGATTTAGTGGAAAATGCCAACTCCCGTTTTCGACCCCCAATTGCTGTGCCCGGTACTGCAAGGCTAAGTACTGTTGGGAAACATGTCAGGCTAATAGAAGAAAAAAATATTTGAAAGAGAAAAGCAGTAAATTGCACAAGACAAGACAAGAGAAGATTTACGTGATTCGGCAATTTTTGCCTACTCCACGGCCACACAAAGAATAGCTCTTTATTAATTGAAGGGAGAAAAAAAAAGTTGAGGGATAATGTGCAAATGAAAATGCATACCCCTTTTATAGGCATTTGAATGCCCTGCCGACGTAAGCGCATACATCATAAGAATCCCGATGTAAGCGCTTACATCATAAGTTCATCTCTTTTTGACTTTTCTTTCTTTTGTTCTGTCAACTTTTCTTTCTTTCACATACAAAAATATGTTTGCTACTATCAATCTTCCCTTTCAAACCTATTTTAAATCAATAAAGAAATTAAAAAAAGATTTGTTATTCTCTGGCGGCGCCTTCACGCTATCAATCTTGAAGGCTAACTGAGGCAGTGCACAGCCTCAGTTTGTCAACACCGACAACTTCGGTCAACATGTCTGACGGGTTCTTTGATCTTAGTATCTTCGGTAGGGAAAGAGTTTTTTCACTTATCAACTCTCGCATATGATGATACCTCAACTGGATATGCTTTGATCTTGCATGAAACACCAGATTCTTGGCAAGATGTCTTGCTCTTTACCTAGCTCTTTAAGAAAATTCTTGAGCCAAATAATCTCTTCCAGTTTCTGAGATTTCCATGTTCCAGTTCCAGTCTCTTCCAGAAAAGTGTTGCTCTATCTGCTTTAGTGGTAGATAGAGCAACACTTTTCTGAAGTCTGGACATCCAGCTAATAGCAGTACCATCCAAGGTGAACACGTAGTTTGTCGTACTTTTTCGACTATCCAGATTGGCCGCCTAAATTTGCATCAGCAAAACCTTGTAAGATAATATTGCTCCTCTTAAACAAAGTGTCATACCTGAGGTGCCTTTGAGATATCGCAATATCCATTTTACACTTTCCCAATGCTCCTTTCCTAAATCTGACATGTATCTACTGACAACTCCAATTGCATGGGCTATGTCAGGTCTAGTGCAAACCATAGCATATATCAAACTTCATACTGCTGAAGCATATGGAACTTTGGACATGTACTTCCTTTCTTCATTTGTCTTAGGTGATTGATCCTTTGAACAGATAAAGATGGCTTCCGAGTGGAGTATTTCTGGTCTTTGCATCATAAAGATTGAACCTCCTTAGTACCTTCTGTATGTACTTTTCTTGAGAAAATTTTAAGGTTCCTTCAGACCTGTTTCTACTAATCCTCATCCCAAGCATTTGCTTAGCTAGTCCTTGTATTTTATTTCAAATTCCTCCTCCAGTTGTTGCTTAAACCTGTTGATCTCATTTATGCTAGATCTTGCAATTAGCACACCATCAACGTACAATAGTAAAATGATATATGATATATCAAGATTTTTGATATCACAGTCAATGGTCCATCTCACATCGTGTGAAATTATTATTATGCATGAATCCATCAAATTTCTTGTACCATTGTCGGGGTGATTGTTTCAAACCATACAAACTCTTCTTCAACTTACACATAAGGTTTTCTTTACCATAAACTTGAAAACCTTCAGGTTGCTTCATGTAGATGTCTTCTTCAAGGTCACCATGCAAGAAAGCAGTTTTAACATCTAGATGCTCCAAATGCAAATTTTTTGCAGCTACGATACTTAGCACCAACCTGATAGTAGTTAATTTGACTACCGGAGAGAAGATCCCAGTGTAGTCAATCCCTTCCTTCTGCTGAAAGCCTTTTATTACTAATCGTGCTTTGTTTCTCTTCTTACCATCATGCTCTTCCTTGAACCTGTAGACCCACTTGTTTTGCAATGCCTTCTTTCCTTTTGGTAACTCTGTAAGTATCCATGTTTTATTTTTTTGAAGAGAATTCATCTCTTCTTTCATGGCTAGCTTCCACTTATCAAAGCTTATCACCTGCATTGCTTCAACAAAATGCTCTGGTTCTCCAGCATTAGTCAGAAGTAAATAGTGGAGAGAGAGATTTAATCTATCTGGAGCATTCGTGACTCTTTTAGATATCCTTAATGTAGGTTCAGTATTAACTAATCCTGAATTTGATTCAAGTCCTGACTCTAGATCTGGTTCTCCATCTGATTCTATCTCTGGTTCTAGTTCTGATTTTAATCCAGATTTGGCTTCCAGTTCGACATCTTCAATTTCAGATCCAGTTGTAGTATCTCTAGCCACCTCATTTTCTGAGATTTCTTCTAACTCAACTGTTTCAGATGTCTGTCTGCTGGTGCTTATTGGTTCTACTTCAAGCTTGTCTTTGTACATCACATTTTCATTAAATGTGACATTGTTGTATCTTAGGATCTTTCTATTCTGATCATCCCAAAAATCGATAACCAAAATTATCATCACCATATCCAATAAAGAAACATTTCTTGGCTTTAGGATCAAATTTATCTTTAGCATTAGAGTTTACATGCACATAAGCAACACAACCAAAAATTTTCGGATGTGAGAGAGTTACCTCCTTTCCTATCCATACCTCCTTAGGAATTTCAAAATTCAGCGGTACAGAGGGTCCCCTGTTTATGAGGTAAGGTGCCATGTTAACAGCATCGTCCCAAAAATACTTCGGCAATCTAGAATATATTCTCATACTTTTGGCTCGTTCATTCAGGGTTCTGTTCATTTTCTCAGCAACGCCATTTTGTTTTGGTGTTTCAGGAACTGTCTTGATCATTCTGATCCCATTCTCAAAGCATAATGCTTTAAACTCTTGGCTGTCATACTCTCCTCCATTGTCAGACTTCAAACATTTTAACTTTAGACTTGTCTGATTTTCATCTTCAGCTTTCCATCCTTTAAAGGTAACAAACACATCAGATTTATTTTTTTGAAAATAAACCCATACCTTTCTTGTGGAATCATCAATGAAGGTGACATAATAGCGTGAGCCTCCTAGAGAAGTCACAGGAGCTAGTCCCCACACATTCGTATGCACTAGTTCCAGCTTCTCTTTCTTTGGCGTCCTCCCGCCTTTGAGAAACTAACTCTCTTTTGTTTCCCGTAAATGCAATCTTCTCACAAACCTAATTCAACATGCTTTAGGTTTGGAAACTTTTCTTTGGATGCCAACAACTTCATTTCCTTCTCATTCATATGCCCGAGCCTCTGGTGATATAATGTTGTATCACAACTATGATCAATTGTTACTATAGTATCTTTCTGTATTGCAGTTGCATACAGTGTTCCCTTCTTGAAGCCTCGTGCCACAACCAAATTTCCTTTGGTTATCTTTCACGATCCATTACCGAATGTTGTTGAATATCCTTCATTGTCAATCTAACCTATAGATATCAGATTTTTCTTGAGGCCAGGAACATTCGGACATTCTGCAATTTTCATAGCATGCCTTGTGAAGTCTTTATGGGAACTTCACCTTTCCCGACAATGTCTAGAGGTTCGCCGTCTACTAGATAACTTTTCCCAAATTTTCCAGCAATATAATTATGCAATAATTCTTTGCATGATGTAGAGTGAAAGAATGCACCTGAGTCCAGAACCCAAGATTCGACTAGACTGTCTGCACAACAAATTAGTACATCACTGACTTGTTTAGCAATTGCATTTGCTGAATTATCATCCTTGTATTGATCATTTTTCTTCTTCTTTGGCTCTCTACACTGACTACTGTAGTGACCCTCTTTATTGCAATTCCAACACGTAATGTCTTTGGAATTTTTGGATTGCCCTCTTCTCCTTGAATTTGATCTGCCACGACCATGACTTTGCTCTCTTTGGCTGTTTCCCCCCTACTTTGAGTATTCAAAATAGATTCTGGGGAATCAATTAATTCTCTCCGGCAAATATCTTCGCTTAGAACCAAATCTCTAATATCATCCAATTTGAATTTGGTACTTCCCGATGAACTGGTAACTACAGTTACTGTTGCAGACCAACTCTCCGGTAGAGGTGATAATAGAATCAATGCCCTGACTTTTCGTCATGGAATGTTATATTGACAAAACTCAACTGAGTTAATATCACATTAAACTCATTGATATGTTCCGTAACAGATCCACCTTCTGTCATCTTTAAATTAAACAATTGACGCATCAGAGACTTTATTTGAAGCAGATAGCTTCTCGTACATATTTGATAACGTCCTCATTAGGTCTGTAGTGGTCTTCTCGTTAATGATGTTTAACGCCACATTTCGTGTTAGCATCAAACGAATCACACCAAGAGCTTAGCGATCTAATATATCTCAATACGCTTTGGCCATATTCTCTGGTTTTACCTCGGTCACAGGTAAGTGTAATTTTTTCTGGTACAAATAATCCTCTACTTGCATTTTTCAGAATCCAAAATCTTTGCCATTGAACTTGTCAATTTTAACCTTCTCTTCTTCTGATATCATTTTTCACAAAATAATTTTTTTTATGTGAATAGTGCCTCTGAATAGTAACGATGATCAATAGTGTCGCACTATTCTTGTGAATAGTACCTGCACCAATACCGTACTTCTCTACAGAATTACACTGTCTGTGTTCTAATACTAGTTATTAGGAATCATGTCAGGCTAATAGAAGGAAAAAATATTTGAAAGAGAAAAGCAATAAATTGCACAAGACAAAATAAGAGAAGATTTACGTGATTCGGCAATTTTTGCCTACTCCACGGCCACACAAAAAATAGCTCTTTATTAATTGAAGAGAGAAAAAAGAAGTTGAGTGATGTGCAAATGAAAATGCGTACCCCTTTTATAGACATTTGATGCCCTACTGACGTAAGCGCATACATCGTAAGAATGTCGATGTAAGCGTTTACATCATAAATTCATCTCTTTTTTACTTTTCTTTCTTTTATTTTGTATACTTTCTTTCTTTCACATAAAACAATAGGTTTGCTACTATCAAGTACTAAGTCCCTGCCGTCGTTAGTTGGCGAGCATCCATCAACTAGCACTAAATTTGATGCAGCTGCTTCTTATTCTTCAACTCCGTCAGCTTTATTTCAATCTTCCCCAACACCATTAATTGCTAAATCATTTCCATCTTCATCCACTCTTCCACCAGCAACTGCTACATCATCTCCATCAGCCGCATCCGACCATGAAGAAGATGTTCCTCTTCCATAGTCCCCTGTTCATGGGATCTTAGGGCAAAATTATGCTGCCCCTTCTGAAGATCCACAAAGGAGGAGGAATGTTACTCTCTAGGTCTCTACTGGATGCAACTTGCTATCACGACCAGTGGAGCTTGCTAATTATCTAAAGTCTTTGGCTTCAGAGAAAGATTGGAAAAAGATTTAGGCACTCTCAGGAGAGTGTTTATTGAAAAACGCACGATACACAATGCCGCAGCGGTACGCTCCTTTCTTCCCTTGTTATTTCTTCTATTTTTGTATGAAGGTATTCTAAGTTTTACCTTTCTTGCTTTGCAGGCCAACTTTCTTGCTTCCGAGGGCCTTCAAAGGCTGATTTGTGATAAGGAGGAACTTACCTCCGAGTTGGATCAACTTTTGGCAGAGCGGAAGCAAAGTGTCGTTCGCCTCTCGGAACTAGAAGCCAAGGCCACTGAGGCCGTTGTATTGGAAGCTCGTTTGTAGGAAAGCGGACAAGAAGTGGAAACCCTTAGCCAAGAGATTGCCCCGTTGATGGCTCAATTTGAAGAAGATAAAGCTAAATGGGTTGAAGTCCATAATGTCGTTCTTGTTGCATCCAATTGTGAGGCTGCCTCCGCTGAAAAATTGAATAATTTAGACGCAGCCTTGAATTCCAAAATTGAAGAGCTCGCTGCTACGGGGGCGAAACATGCCCAGCTGGAAGAGAAGTATAGGAAAACTATCGAGCATAATAGGCTCTTTAGTTCAACTGTCCGTGACCTTGATGTTAGCCTCAGATCTGTTAGGTCCACCCGGGAAATCTTTTTGCCGAGGTAACCCAACTCAAAGAAGAACTTAAGTGCCGAGCGGCTTCCCTCGTTGTTGAGAAAAGTTACGCCATGTACAGCATAAAGAGAAAAACCTTTGAAGAGGCCAAAGCAGGTATCATTGATTTTGATGTCTAAATTGCTAAGGCCCATGAGCTTGAGTTAGCTGCTAAAAATGGACTCCCAGCACAGTCTGATACTCCAGGCTCTTCTGGTTCCGGTTCCGGTTCCGAGTTCTCGGGAACTGAAGAGGAATCTGAGAGCGATGATGCTGAAGGCCGAACTGCGAAAAATGTCGAGCCATCAGTACATCTATCTACTTCTCCCGGGGGCGCACACACTCCTCTTCCTCCTAGTTCAGGAGATACTGCAGTTTAGCTTTTCTTTACTTTTTCCAATTCTTGTACCTATGTCGTTTTGGCATGTTTTTTGGTAAATAAAGACATCTTTTTGTTCAAGTATTGCTTGAGTTTTACTTCCGTTTGAATATTCATGCAAGTTTTTAATCTTTGCCCGTTCTTCCTTTTGCTTAAGGACTTTGTGCAAGTTTTCCTGTTTGTGTCTTTACGTGTAGCTTTGGATGTATTTTTTCCGAAAGAATTTTGGTTCCGAACATCAACCCTTTTACGTGAGGGTTTCTGCAAGTATTTGCGCAAGTTTACTTTTTGCGTCCTTTCATGCACGTCTTCGGGTTTATTTTTCCCTGAAGGCATTTTGATTCCGGGCATAAATTCTTCCGAAACCAACCCTTTAACGTGAGGGCTTTCATAAGAGAGGGCCCTCTTTATGTTTACGGTGCTCTTGAAGAGGAAGTCTCCTGTTCATTACGGAACTGGCATTTGAAGTACTTGTTTAACTTTCAAATGACAAAGTTAGTTCATCGTTCAGACAAGAAACAAGATAAAAACAAAGGAATTTCATTTCATTTAGTTCCTTCTATTTTCAAAAGTACATAAGAATTTGCTATGCTGAACAAGAAATTGCCATTACTTGTGGCTATCTTGTACAACTTGTTTCTACGAGACTGGCCGCAGAGTCTCCGGTCCCGATGATGCAATTGTGTTTCCGATTTTTCCTTTCCCGGTCGACGTGGAAATCATTGTTGCCGTATCCTATATCACCCCCCCCCCCC
>MCJB01000836.1:38499-55740 GCA_002018475.1 Nicotiana obtusifolia | reverse complement strand
CCCCCCCCCCCCAAGTGTTCGAATGCGAAGAGTGCAAATTGGAATACTCGAAGTCTCGTATCTTCAAAGATTCCACTAATGAACTGCTAGATAATCCTTCACCCGGTAACACACTTTGCTTCCCTTCAAGAATCTATGTTATCGAGCAAAAGACTATCTAACAATCCTCCAGTGGTTTGTGCTCGTGAACGGTTGGGTAACCTCTGCTCAATAGAAAACTTAACTTCCTAGTGGGAATTTGCTATAGAGCAAAAGATTATCTAACCAACCCCGAGTGGATCCTCAGTTGTTTGCCTTGTTATATTGTTGATGTCTTTGTAGTATGCCTTCTATCGCTGCCTCGTTAAAAACTTTGCTAGAAAAATCCAATTGGGACAAAAACTAAGTGAAGGAAAAAAGAGTGCAGCACATATTTTCTAATCGGATAACGTTCATCAGCAAATAATATCTTTTTAGGTGTGCCACGTTCCAATTGCTGGGCAGCTTTTCTCCATTCTAGTTCTCCAACTTGTATGAACCTTTTTCGGTGACAGTTGAAACCAGGTAGGGTCCTTCCCATATTGGACCTAGCTTCCCCACGTTGAGCTCCTGGGTATTTTGAGTTACTTTCCTCATAACCAAATCTCCTACTTTGAAATAACGAAGGTTGGCCTTCGATTATAATACTGCTCTATTCTCTACTTTTGAGCTGCCATTCTTACATGCGCCAAGTCCCTGCATTCCTCGAGCAGTTCCAAGTTGATTAACATTGCTTCGTTGTTTGATTCTTCATATTCCTGGAAATATCTCAAGGTGGGTTCACCTACTTCCACCGGGATTAGAGTTTCTGCACTGTACACAAGGGAAAAAGGGGTTTCCCCTATGCTCGACTTGGCCGTTGTTCGGTATGCCCATAGAACTCCAGGTAATTCCTTGGGCCAATTGCCTTTAGCTGCTTCTAACCTTTTTTTGAAGTTTTGAATAATCACTTTGTTTGTTGACTCCACTTGGTCGTTTGCGCTCGAATGATAAGGTGAAGATGTGATCCCCTATATTTTCAAATCTTCGAAGAACTTTGTAACTACTGTGGCTTATTGTCGCATGCTATCTCTTTTGGAATTCCGAACCTGCAAATTATATTTTTCCACAAGAAATCGACCACTTCGCATTCTCCGATCTTCTGATAAGGAGGTGCTTCCACCCACTTAGAAAAATAATCATTCAAAATTAAAAGAAATCTTACGTTTCCGGGAGCTGGTGGCAGCGATCCGATGATGTCCATCCCCAATTTCATAAACGGTCACGGGGATAAAATCGAATGTAGGGGTTCTGCCAGTTGATGCACCAATGGTGCATAGCATTGGCATTTATCACATTTTTGTACGAAGTCTTTGACATCCTGTGCCATGCGGGGCTAGTAATAGCCTGCTCGTACCAACTTTAGCACCAAGGAATCCTGCATCCAAGTGGTTGCCGCATATCCCTTCGTGGACCTCCCTCATGACATAGTTAGCTTCGGATGCCCCTAAGAACCGGGCCAACAGGCCTTGGAAAGATTTTCTATACAATTGGCCTCTTTTGAAGCTATATCGTGCTGCTTTGATGCGTAACACCCGTGATGTGTTAGGGTCTTAATTCAATTTCTTGTGCTCGAGATAATCGATGATTTCATTTCTCCAGTCCCAGGCCAAATTAGTCGAATTTTCCTCATAGCAACCTTTCGCATCCAGGAGTGAGTTCATCAGTTGTACTACCATCCCGGACTCCAATCCCTTTATTTTCGTCGATCCTAAGTTCGCCAATGCATCTGTTTCTGTGTTATCCTCCCTTGGGATATCAGTAATTGACCACTTCCCGAATCGCACCAACAGAGCCTGGACCTTTATCACGTATTGTTGCATACGTTCTTCTTTGGTGTCAAAGATCACGTAGACCTGATTTACCACCAGCTGTGAGTTATATTTAATTCGATGACCTCGGATCAAGTCCCCAGGCCAATTCAAGCGCTGCAATCAAAGCTTCATACTCTGCTTCATTATTAGTTAAAGGGATCATTTTGATGGCTTGCCTTAGGGTTTCCCCCAAAGGCGTGATTAAGACTATTCGGAGGCCGGACCCTTTTACGTTGGAAGCTCTGCCCGTAAATAAGGTCCAAACCTCCGATGTCGATTCCGACACCATTACTGCCTCCTTGGTTGCCAGAGGCAATAAACCCGGACTGAAATCAGCCAGGACTTGTGACTTTATGTCTGTGATTTATATTCTATATCGAATTCACTCATTTTGACGGCCCATTTGGCCAATCTTCCTGAGAGCTTGGGTTTATGGAAAATGCTCCGCAAAGGGAAAGTAGTCACCACGGCTATCGGGTGGCATTGGAAGTAGGGCCTCAGCTTTCGAGCCATAACTACGAGAGCTATAGCCAGTTTCTCCAAATGCGGGTAGCGATTTTTGCTAACATAATAAATGGGAGATTGCGTACCTTTGTTCTCTCGAACTATAACCGTACTTACCGCAACTTTCGGGACCGCGAGATAAACTAGCAGCGTTTTCACCTTCTTTTGGTTTTGAGAGCAATGGGGGGCTTGATAAGTACTTCTTAAAATCCCTCAAAGCCTACTGGCACTCTAGTGTCCATTCGAAATTATTTTTCTTTTTTGAGCAGTGCGAAGAAGCGATGACATTTTTCTGACGACCGGGAAATGAACCTGCTCAAAGCTGCCAACCTCCCCGTGAGCCTTTGGACTTCCTTTACATTTGACAGTTGGTCTAGGATGTTTTCTATGGCTTTGATTTGATTGGTGTTTACCTCAATCCCCCTTTGTGAGACCAGAAATCCCAAAAACTTACGAGAACTAAACTTCAATGCGCATTTCTCGGGATTAAGTTTTATATTACGCTTCCTCAGGATGTCGAAAGTTTCTTGCAGATGTTTAAGATGTTCACCTGCATTCAAAGACTTAACAAGCATATTGTCTATATAAACTTCCATATTTTTTCCTATTTGATTTTCAAACATCTTGTTCACGAGTCGTTGATAAGTGGCTCCAACGTTTTTTAACCCGAAGGGCATCACATTGTAACAATATGTACCAAAATTCGTTATAAACGAAATATTTTCCTGATCTTCGGGGTTTATCTTGATTTGGTTGTACGCAGAATAAGCATTGAGGAAACTCATTAACTCGTACCCAACCGTGGCATCAATTATTAGATCGATATTTGGCAGTGGGAACGAGTCATTCAAGCATGCATTATTAAGATCTTTATAATCTACACACATGCAAAATTTATTGTTCTTCTTATGCCCTACTACTACATTAGCTATCCAGTCCGAATATCTTACCTCTCGGATCGAACCGATATTAAGCAGGCGGGTTAGCTTTTCTCTGACGAATTTATTCCTGGATTCAGCAATAAGGCGTTTCTTTTACCTTGTCGGAGGTATGTTGGGATCCAGGCTTAACTTGTGCACGGCTAGCTTCATCGGGATGCCGGTCATATCCTCATGCGACCATGCAAAACAATCAGCATTAGATTTAATAAATTCAATAAAATCATACTTGAGTTCCAGGTGCAGTCCTGTCTCCAAGTTTAATTTCCTTCCTAGAATTTCTTCGTCTTCGATTAATGCAACTTGCTCCAGTTCTTCCGCCATGGATTTCGTTGCATTCGTCTCTTCTGAAACTTGGAAATATCTCGGCACCTGATAATATTCCGACACCTCTATCTCCAGGCTAACTTCTTCAAGATCGGGAGTAGGTGTCAGTTCCTGTAATTGCTATGCTGCGTGTTCCTTTCCTTTGCTGCTGGAGACCAAAATTGCATTTATCTCCCTTGCCACCAGTTGATCACCCCTTATCTACTTGATTCCTTCGAGTGTTGGAAACTTCAGCAATTGGTGATATGTTTGAGGTTACAACATTTATCTCGTGTAACCATGGCCTTCCAAGGATGATATTGTACCCCATATCGCCATCTACCACTTTGAAATGAGTTATTTTCATTACTCCTTCAACGTTCATGAGCAATAAAATCTCTCCCCAGGTCGTCACGCTCGCGAGGTTGAATCCAGCGAGGAGCTTTGTGGCCCGAATAATGTTTCCGATGAGTTTAGCCTGCTCCAATACTCTCCATCGTATGATATTAGCCAAACTTCCTGGATCCACTAGAAAACGTTTAATCTTAAAATCTAACACACTTAAAGAAATTACCAATGCATCGTTGTGTGGTAACACCAATCCGTCTGTGTCCTCTTCCGTAAAAGTGATATCGTCTTCTCAGAGCCTTTTTTGAGTTATTTATACTTTCCTCTTCTTTGCTGCCGAAAAGGTGATCCCGTTAATCTCATTCCCTCTGAAGATCATATTTATCGTTTGGTGTGGGGGTTCCTCTCCTGCTTTCGAGGGTTCAGCGTTGTCTATATTACGACCATAATTGTTCTTAGCCCTGTCAGTTAAGAACTCTCTAAGGTGACCATTCTTCACTAATGTTGCCACTTCTTCCCGAAGGTGTCGGCAGTCCCCTATCCGGTGGCCATTTGTCCCATGGTATTCACATCATATGTTGGGATCCCTCTAGCTGGATCAGATCTCATTGGTCTCGGGAATCGTGCCTCTTTGATATTTCTCATGGCTGACACCAATTCCACTATACTAACGTTGAAGTTATATTCCGATAACTTGGGGTAAGAGGGATCCCGTGACCCTGACATTTCTTATCCTGCAGTGATCTACTGTTCCAAACACGATTGGTCCTTCTATCAACGGTGAACTTGTCTGCTGTCCGAAAGCCTCTACCACGGCCTTCGATCTACTCGTAGGGCAGCAATCGGCCCCTCGAAGTCTGTCTATCCGTGTCGCAGTCATCTTTTAATTTTTCTCAGTTCTTCTCCCATCCTTTGGTCGATGATGGAAAGACAACTTGATCATCCTCGATCCTTATTTTTGACTCATACCGGTTGTGGACGTCCGCCCAAGTCATTGCTTGAAACTCAAGCAGGCTTTCCTTCAATTTCAGGGAAGCGGCTGAACTTCTCGGATTCAATCCCTTGGTGAATGCTTTGGCTGCCCATTCATTCGGGATAGCAGGGAGTAACATTCATTCCTTCTAGAATCGGGTAACGAATTCTCGTTGTAACATGGACTCTCCTTGCGCAATCCTTAATATATCGACCTTTCCGGCCTATACTTTTCTAGCCCCGACATGAGTCTTGATGAAAGAGTCAGCGAGCATTTCAAAGGAATCTATGGAATGCTCGGGTAACACTGAATACCACGTCAAGGCTCCCCTTGTGAGAGTTTCTCCAAATTTCTTTAGCAACGCAGATTCAATTTCGTGAGCAGCTAAATCTTTTCCCTTTACCACTGTTGTGTAGGTAGTAATATGCTCCTGAGGCTCTAAAGTTCCGTTATACTTTGGCACTTCAGGCATTTTGAACCGCTTCAGGATTAATTATGGTGTCGCACTTGGCCTGTATAGCAATTGAGTACATTTCTTCGACTTCGGTCCCTTCAGTATCGGTGGCACACCAGGGATTTGGTCTATACGGGCGTTTACTTCCCTCATAAACCGTAAAAGTTCATTCTTGAAAGGATAGTTCTCGTTATTGAGACCGAATCAGCTCCCCCCAGCCCCATCGGAGCCAACTTCACCCATGGAGTGTTGTTGTCGACTCTTTGTGTTGTTTGGTTTGCGGGAACACTAGGAGGAATTGGATCTCATCTGTTTGCATTATTCGAAGCTCTAGACAGTGCCTGGTTTAACTCCGTCATAACCTTATCCTGTCGCGTGAGATGGCCTAGAATGATCGCATGTTGCTCTTGCAAGACTCTTACCGCGTCAACGACATGTTTTTCATCAGCATCATCTGGAGTTGTCTCCCGAACTTGTCGAGGATACTGCATGTCATGCACAGGTATGGCGCCATTCCCTCATTATGAGTGTCACTGATTGAGTCCTCAAAATAAGGTTAATCTCCTCGAATCTCGGGGTTGCACGTGTTGTTAACAATGTTATCTGTCATTAGTTATGATTCTTTCTACGACAAAGTAATTAAAACACGTTAGTAAAAAAGAAAAGGATCAATTTAATTGCATGGTGGGCGCCAAACTATTTACCCGTAAAACGATACAGTTGAATTTATACATGGTTTCTAGACAAGTGAACTAATTTGATCCTGAAATAATAAAATAATCGAAGAATCAATACTTAGCCTTACAATGTAGATGAAACGGCAGAAGTGGCAGTTATGGGAACAAGGTTTTCGGGCACAACAATAGTGAAATCAAGAAGCGAGAAAGTAAGATTATATTAAGCCTTGTATAGAATGTAGTGTAAGTTTGCCAGAAAATTCGTCTCCTTCACAATGATAACTGAGCTCACTATTTATAGCTATGTCTAGGGAATAAGGTCATAGGATCGTGCCCTTTTTTAATGTCAATTATGAGGGTCATTGATGAAGGTGTAACGCTTCCAAATTCCCTGTAACGGACCACCACTCTTAATGCCACGAAATATTCTTCATTAAATGCTATCGGGCGCAGAACATTTATCACACCTTTATGAACGTTATTCTTTCTGGTGACAAGCGGAATAGCTGCGTTCGGTCTATAACCATCCCCCACTTGGGTTCCACGTCTCTTTCTTTTTGGACGGCCACGTGTCATAACATATTTTACCCTATACAGATATCCAGTGCATTTACATGTTCATAAAATAATATCATTTAGATGCTTCTTTGTCTGTATCGTATTTTTTAAGTAATATTTTCTTATAAAATTATATTTAATATTTTCCGTGCAACATGCGGATATGAATACTACTCCCTCATGTGAACCTATTTTCTTTTTGATTTGTTCCAAAGAGAATGAGCCCTTTATAAATTTGGTAATAATTTAGCTTGAACTTATAATTGTGAGAAACTTTTATAACCACACAAATATTCTTGGCCCCTTTTTGACTTGTTTAGGACCACAAATTCTAAAAAAATTTATTTTTTTAAAATTCCGTACCCAATCAAACAGGTTCACATAAATCGGAACGAAGGGAGTAATATAAGTTAAAAAGAAGGAAATAAGAATCAAGATTTAGGGGCTGTTTGGTTCTTGGAATTAAATGGGTTATTATGTGACATAAATTTTGGGATTAAATGCATTTCGTGTTAGACCATGGTTATTAGATATAAACTGGTACGGTTAGGATGGTGACTTGTTAGCATCTGGTTGGCTAAGGGGTGGGGCCAGCTGGGGTAGCTTTATGTGGGGTAGCGGAAGAGACAGTGAGGGAACAGGTGCTTTAAAGTGAGCTGCTAAGGCTGCCGGGTTGGCAGGTTGTCATTTGGACATCCCCCACCCCCCAAAACCCCCATGTGTTGTCACATATAAGACAATCAACACCCTATCACTTTCCATTTTTACTAACCGCGTGTAATCACACTACCTCTATGTACAACTTGATTGTTACGTGAGGTCATGCACGTATAAAAGCGCGTGAAAGAGATATTATCATTAGTTCCAACCTCGGCGTCTGCAACCCGACGTTTTTACTGAAGAAGATTTTTGGATTTATTTTTGTGTTTTTGTCATTAGTGGGGATCTACTGACTACTCTCATTGTAATGTAATCTAACTTACAAGTCAATTAAATATATAATAATATCAAAAGTAAATTCAACCGGAAATCTGAGGCGCTTGACAAGTGTTGGGATTTTCATGAATAAGACTTTTGGAAAAACTTATCCGCATTTATTTTTTTGATCATGGCATTAAGTTTCAAATATTGAAATAAATACGTACATAATATTAATTCAGTCATATTCATTTTGTATTTTTTCATATGTCATTTAAAGTTTGAATACATATACTAAAAGAATATTTAATAATAATTACAAGAGATATTAATTAAGTTACTCTCATCTTCCATAATGAGTAGTATGAGCTTTCGCGAAGTAGTAAAGGTGGAACTTTAAAAAGTAATTCATGTCTTTTGGTTTTTTAAAGTAAAAAGTATTCTTTGACCTTTTTTATTAAACAAATAAAAAGGACCGAAGTGATTATCTGTAGAATATATTAGCCATGGCAGAAGAGAGAAAGTGGGTGGGAAGTAAACTCCATTTTTTGTGTATTGGAGAAAATGTCAACAACTGTATATTGAAAATTTACTGTACAAATATAACTACTTCACTATTTATAACACTATATGAACTAACACTATTAATTACACTGTATTAATTTAACTACTGGACCCCACATCTATTCCTTCTACACTCCCCCTCAAGCTGAAGGATGAAAATAAGTTTTTCATTCCCAGCTTGCTTACTAAGTAATCGTGTTGTGGACTACATAGACTTTTGGTGAAAATGTCTGCCAGTTATTCTCTTGTGCCAATATGCTGAGTCTTGATCATTCCCTCTTGAATTTTTTCTCTTACAACGTGGCAATCAATGTCTATATGTCTGGTTCCCTCATGAAATATAGAATGAGCTGCAATTTCAATCGCAGCTTTACGATCACAGTAAAGCTGAAATGAAAGTTTAACTACTGTTCCTAGCTCCTCAAACAGCCCAACTAACTATTTTATCACTGCAACCGTAGTGGCATGCTTCCGAACTTCTTGATATTGTTCCTTGCTTTTTGAATTTTTAGGAAACCAAAGCATCACCAAACTTCACAGCGTAACCTGTAACTAACTTTCTTGTTTCCACACATTCACCCCAGTCTGAGTCACAAAAGGCACCTAACTTCTGACTGCCACCTGCTAGTAAGAACAGCCCAAGGCCAGGATTTCCTTTAATATATTTGATTACCCTCATAGCAGCATCTAGATGTGATTGCTTAGGAGCATGCATGAATTGACTTAGAACCTATACCACAAAGTCTATGTCAGGTCTAGTCATAGTCAAATACAACAATCTTCCCACTATTCTTTGATAACCACTTATGTCTTCAAGTAGTCTGTCATCGGACAATCTCTCCTTATTGAACACCTTGTCAAATTTTATAGAGGTAAGTTTGTGATTGAATTCTAGTGGAGTAAGCACTGGTTTTCCTCCTGATAGGCCAGTCTCAGATAACAACTCAAGGGCATACTTTCTTTAGCACATATGAATGCCTTTCTCTTATCTTAAAAACTCTATGCGAAGAAAGTACTTCAGCTCTCCTAAGTCTTTCATCTTAAACCTATTATGCAGATCCTTTCTAGCCTTCTCAATCAAGTTTAAGTTATTGCCAGTAACTAACAGATCATCTACATAGATAAGCACAATCACCAAATTTGCTCCTTTCATGTGTGTGAACAAAGAATAGTCATAGTGTGACTGTACAAATCCTAGATCTGTTAATGCTTCTGTCAGCTTCAAGTTCCATTGTCTAGGAGCTTGTTTAAGTCCATACAAAGACCTATTCAGCTTGCACACCTTCTGATACTCCCCTGACTTGAAAAACCATCAGGCATTTACATATAAACTTCTTCACATAAATCAACCTGAAGAAATGCATTATGAACATCCATTTGAAAGGCAAATCAGTGTGAAGCAGCAACAAGAGCTACTACAAATCTCACTGTGACCATCTTAGCTACAGGTGAGAAGGTTTCAGTATAATTCAAACCTTCTTGTTGGTTGTAGCCTTTGGCTACAAGCCTTGCTTTATACCTTTCCACCTCTCCTATGGATTTATACTTGACTTTAACACCCATCTGCATCCTATAGGATCCTTGTCTGGAGGAAGGTCTATAATTGTCCAAGTATTATTGCTCTCAAAAGCTGAAACCTCAGACTTTATAGCAGCCACCCACAGTGGATTGGCACTGGCTTCTGCATATGTCCTGGGTTCTAGAATTGCTGAATAAGTACCTAATGAGACCTGTAGCAGGAGTAAGATGATCACACACCACATAGTGAGATAGTGGATATGGACAAGAAGATTTCTGTTGAACAACATAATCTCCCAACCAAATAGGTGGTCTAGATTCCCTTGAAGATCTTCTAAGTTGTACTGGCTGAGGAGAAGGATCTCTGGTAATAGGGGGTGGTGAAGACACTGAGGTGTTAGTAGTTGGAAGATGAATACAAGGGTGTAGGTACAACAGGTGGATCATGTTCAACCAGTTGCAGTACTGGAAACATAGGTGAAGGACCAGTGCTCATATTCTTGAATGGAAAAATGTCTTCTTGAAAGACAGTGTCTCTGCTTACAAAGAACTCATTGGAGGTCAGATCATAGAGATAATAACCCTTCTAAGTAGTTGAATATCCAAGATGAACAATTGGGATTCTTCTTAGACTGAACTTACCTTTCTTCACAGTGGTAGCATAGCATAGACTACAAAACACCTTGAGATGATGTAGTGAAGGAACTCTTTGAAACAACTTTTGAAAGGGTAATTGACCTTTCAACAACACAATGGGCAGTCTATTGAGTAAATATACAATTGTGGACACACATTCTCCCCAAAATCTCAAAGGTACAAATGCCTGAAACCTTAATGCCTTGCCATGTCTAAAATATATATCTATGCCTCTTTTCAACAATACCATTCTGTTGTGGTGTATATACACAAGAGAATTGATGTACAATACCATGCTCCTTTAGTAAATTATTCACCTGATCATTGAAAAATTCTCAACCATTGTCTGTTCTAAGACATTTTACACCACAGGCAAATTGATTTTTGACATATATTAGGAAAATTTCTTAACACCACAATAGAATCTGCTTTGGTAGACATTAGAAAGATCCATGCGTATCTAGAGAAATCATCTACTAGAGTCAAAAAATATCTTTTATGATCATGAGTGGGAACTCTATAAGGACCGCAAACATCAACATGCACAAGATCAAATGGATTAACAGAACAAGTAGTGCCTAGAAGAAATGGTAGTCTTGCTTGTTTAGCAATAGGGCATATAGAGCGCATGTGATTCTTCAGCTGAGTGTTACACAAGCCATCTATGTTTTTCAAGACTTTTAAAGGGGGCATGCCCTAGTCTCTTATACCAAAGAGATATATCATCAGTCTTAGTCTTATTCTTAGAACTACCTTCACTGTCACTAGTTGAACTGGAAATGATATTTACAGATGAATGATTGGTGGCATTCTTGTTATCAACTACCTGATGTGGACTTGAGTTACCTCTATTTCTCAGAATATAGAGGCCATCATCTTCTCTACTAATCCCTATCATCTTCCCACTTGAGAGTTCCTGAAATAAACAGAAATCAGAAAAAAATATTGCACAACACTGTAACTCCTTAGTGATCTTTGACACTGACAATAAGTTGTATTTGGATTCAGGTACATATAATACTTCTCCAATTGTCTTATCCTGTAATATATGAGACTCTCCTGCCTTATTGATAGTAGCTTGTTCTCCAGTAGGTAAATGCACCTTGTTCTTGCACATTTGCGACAGTTCTTTGAATTTGTGAAGGAAACTTAACTTGTGTACCATATGATTAGTTGCCTCTGTGTCTACTATCCAATTATTGTCGACTATATTAGACATTAGAGTAGTATGAATACCTGTTGTCCCCATTCTGGCTGCATTAGCCATAGGCTCTCCTTATTTTCCTTTGTTCAACATCTACAGAATTTGATTGTATTATTCTATAGTGAAGAACTGAGCTGGAGCTGGTGGTGTAGAGATAGATGCTGCTTGCTAAGATGAGCCTTGAGCTTCAGATACTTGATTTCCTGCACTACACACATTGTTAGCATAAGTGTTAGATGTTCCTCCTTTCTTCTTGTACTTGAAGTCAGCTGGATATCCATGTAACTTGTAGCAATTATCCCTTGTTGACCTTTGAACTTGCAGTAGTCACACTGAAGTGCAGGCCTTCCATAGTTGTAGTTGTTTCTAGTTTTGTAATTGTGATTACCACCACTGATGTTGCTATCGCTGTTATTCCTTCTGCTACTTAATAGAGTAGTAGCCTCATTGCCGTCAATACCAACACTAGTATTGATCCCACAATTGCCATTCTTCCTTTGACTTTCTACATTCACTATTATAGCATATGCCTGATTTATATTTGGTAATGGCCTTATCATAAGAATTTTATCCTTTGCATTCTCATAAGACTCATTAAGACCAGTTAAAAACTTATAAAGCTTTTGTAATTGATAGTGCTCGGCATGTTTAATAGACTCTGGACATCCACATGAAGGAGGAAGGGCAAGTGTCTCATACTCGTCCCATAGTTCCCTAAGCTTCAAAAAATACACAGACACAGAAGATATGCCATGAGTAAGTACAGCAATTTTCTGGTGCAAATAACAAGCTCTGGAGTTATTTACTTTATCAAACCTCTCCTTGAGGTCTTCCCACACCTTATGTGCATCAGAAGCATAAATCACAGTACTAATAAGACTTTGAGGCACAATGTTCATTAACCAAGTTAAGACAGTGGCATTACATCTGTCCCAGAGTTCATGTAGACTAGGATCATAAATTTCTTTTCTACATGTTCCTAAAACAAACCCTAGTTTGTTTTTGCCATGCAAAACAATCTTCATCGACCGACTCCAAATCGATTAATTTTCAGAACCTTGAATGATTGTGATGTACCAGATCCGAATGTTGACTGTTCAACTTCTGAGTTGCAGTCTGAACCTGAGGAGCTGAGGAAGTAAAGAATCCTTCGAAATTCACCATTGCAATTGATTGATCCGCACCGCACTAATTGAGTAGATTTGAGTCACAGCTCACAAAAAATCTTCTGAATTTGTGGAGGAATTGCACCAGAAATTGACACCAATCAAATAAGCCCTAATTGTAGCGAATTTGCCAAAACTAGCTGAAAAAACAGAGTAAAAACTCAACGAGTGAGAAGAACTAAGTGAGATTTCTCTTCCGATGTTGCTGAGCTAATCGATCTCGCCTGGATGCTCTGATACCATGTTGAACAGATCAGCCATGGCAGAAGAGAGAAAGTCGCTGAAGAAGAAACTCCATTTTCTATGTATTAGGGAAAATGCCAACAACTGTGTTGCTCCCTAACGCACACGCAAGTATACGTGGTCGACAAGTAATATAGGATTATGAGTCCGGATTATCGTACCCAGGGACTTAAATTAACTATTTTATAACAACTAATATAGTTATTTAACAAGCAAGGATCAAGTTTAATAGATGGTTTATTCTAAATTATATTTCTAATTTATATCTAAGAATTGCAAAGAACAAAGTACGTTTGTTGTAATCAAATAAACAAAGATTCCAGGGTTGTGATTGTGTTTCCAATCCTATTGCGTTCTAATTGACTTATCGTTCATATAATTCATGTAAGATTGCTAATTGATCGATAATTATACTCATAGCCTTCTTCCGAAGTACTATTCGCCTATTCCTAACAAGATTAACACTTATATTCCTATGGAATTAATCTAGCAAGAATGCAATAAGAACACGATATTCAATTAAGCATGGTGATTAAGTATACGCCTATCCTAACCACGAATCCGCCCCTAAAAAAAGGTTAAGAACATGCTTTCTTCAATTCTTATTCTAATCTAAACATAGTTTTCCCAAACATAGCATAGATAATTGATAAAACTTAATTTATGGCCAAAATAATTAAGCAATTAGGCATAGAATCGAAGAAACAATCATATTCACATGAACTATTAAAACAAAACCGTCAAGTTAGAAATACAATATTCATGGCTAATCACAACCCCAGAACAAGGGGTGATTAGCCACTCATGTTTAACAAAATCAAAAGATTAAGTATTGAAAAACTAAATAGAGATACTAGACAAAATTGATGAACTGAAAATTGCTTGTGTTGTTGATGTTCCTAAGCCTCCTTAGCCTTCAAAATAACGTTCTTTTCTTCTAAGATGGGTTTAGGGGTGTTTATATAGGAGTTGGGAAGGTTTGGGGTCGAATTGGGGGTCTCCTAGACGGATTAGGATAGTTTCCCGCAGTCGGCGCCCTGGCTGGCGCCAGGCGCCCCCCAGGGGACTGCAGGCAGTGAGTTCTCCAACCTTGCTGCCTCTAGCGCCACAGATGGCGCCAGGTGCTGCCTGTGGCGCCCAGTCTTCCTTGGTCCGGTTTTTTCTCGTTTTGGCTCGTTTCTTCCCTGTTTTCGCCCTCGATTGCTTTCGACTCATTCCTACACATAAAAACACATTACATTAACACGAATCGACGCAATTAACTTCCCAAATTCATAAAACAAGAGCTAAATATGAGATAATGTACATAGCATTTTATATCTTTTCTACTAATTATCAACACCCCACACTTAGACTCTTGCTCGCCCTCGAGCAATGGGATTATAGACAACCTTCCCCAACTACTAACTCTTAATATCATCACGAAACATTCAACTTTTCAAAACAATTCATACTCTTGAACACAATCAATACTAGCAAACAAGTATGAACACATAATTAATCCATATTATTCCCGTAAAGTTCACTTAGGCATAGTAATGCAATAACATTTAACAACCCAATTGTCACCACCCAACCTCAAAGGCCGACTTGCCACATTAAGCTATTTCAATGCATATACTTACCTAACAAGACAATTCATACATTACCAATTGTTCCTGAAGTCATGTGCCCTCACCAATTATCTGAAGAGTGAACATATATGAATGAAATCACACAAGAATTGCACGATATACTCTCACTCTCACAAAGAACTCATATGCTTCCCATCAATTACCATAAGCTTGCCCGTAGTGTAGATTTTCACTAATTGAGTCAGTCAAATCTAAGATCAACTAGGACTTTGTAGGGTTATAATGTAGGCTAGGGAACGGGTAGGATATATTTGGTATTAGTGGCTAGTCCTCCTAAGCACTTAATACACTATACTCCACATTTAAACACTTTTTTTTTTCTTTCAATTGCTAAACTTGTCTCACATACATATCCTTTTGTTTTCAACTCACTTAGCACACAACAATAGGAGGTGAAATTTTTTCATATCTTTTTCACTATCAATTTTTTTTTTCATTATTTTTCTTTCTTGTTTTTCATCCTCCATACACATTTTTCATTAGCTAGTAACTTTTCAATTTAGCTCCAATTAACCCACAAGTCTTTTCACAGTTCCCTTTATAATCAAGGCAATCCCTCTAACACTGCCCTTACTTCTTCTAGCGACTAAGTGTTTTCGGAGGTAAAGGTTCAAATAAGGCTTAATTTAAGAACAAAATAAAGGGAATAACTTGTAATGTAGGTATCAAAAGGAAAAGGCTTATAGGCTCAAAAGGGCTAGCAATGGACAAATTTATATTTGATGTGACAAGCACATCCAAAAATTAAACAAGAAAGTGCCTATATCATTTCTTAGATTCTCCCAACTTCTAATTTCACTTTAATTAACACACGGGGCAAGTTCTAGACTATATAAGACAACATAGAGAATCCAAAACCTTACTCACACAATGCACATGACTCAATCACAACGGTTCTGTTCAACTTTCGAGTTAAGCAAGCATATACAATTGAAACAATTAAGCAGTAAATACACTATATGTTAAGCAAGTCAATAATTGAGAAGAGGCGTCACAAATTGGGCTGTTGTTCTTTAGACTTATAACTTAACTAACGGAAAGTGGATCATGTGTCATAACCTATTGTACTAGCATACCATGTCAAGAAGTATTGCAATATAACTCAGTTCTTCCTAATATAGTCCTAAAAGAAAAATTAAAATTCGCCCGGTTCGAGCTACATCCTTGGAAAAGAACCGGTGCCTTAAGAAAAACCAAGGAATATTACCTAACTAACCTAAAAATAAATCAAAATCTTTTTTTTATTTTTAATCCAATTTTATCCCTCATGAAAAAGATCCATCGTCGGGAAAAATCTGAAAGTTTTCAAAAATTGACAGTTTATACATTAAAATACTAACACTACAACTATTAAAAATAATAACAATACAACTATTAACAAAAAATAAAACTAAATCATACACGATATACATTCACAACACTGACAACACAGGTATTTCCCCACCCCACACTTAAACAATGCATCGCCCTCGATGCATACAAACATGTAAAATAGAGCTGGGTAAGAAGAAAACTCCCTGTTTGCGCTTTCTAGGAGCTTGTGCGGTGGCGGCAGCCTTGCCAAGTGCTTTGCCTTTTGCATCGTCACGTGCCATCCTGCAATACGACAAATAGAAAAGTGAGAAAAAATGTAGTACAATTTCAAGAAGTAACCCCACACTTAAATTCGACGTATAAAAACAAGTGTGTGCAAGACAATTGACGGGTACTCAAGACTTCCCCGTGTGTGAGAAATAACAACGTGAGTAAGTGTTAAGGACAATAAACGAGCAAAGCTTGGCACTGTAGAGGTAAAACGAGAAAATATAGGCATACATAAAACTAACATGTACAATTTTACAACATACATGAGTAATAGATAGGGTGCCCGACATGTTCATATCAAAACCGACCCCGCAATACGTATAATTTACCCAAGCTACCCCACACTTAATTCAAATGCATGTACAAGTATTTCCAATTACTCAGACTTCATCAAAGCTTTAACAAGTATCATTCAGGCATTTAAACAAACATGTGGTGGGCATGAATAATGTTCTTCACCTTCAACAATGGTGAAGTGTAGTAACCCTCCCAATTTTTGACAAAGTAGAGGGAATGTTAGTTTACTACTCCGATACAAGGAAAACCAGCCAAAAATTGCATCATCTGCACGGATTACCATGACGTTTGAGCATAAATTAAGAAGAATGGTTGGAGGGGAAGGGGATATGAATAGGGAAATACATAATTAAAACTTAAAAGATAAAGAAAGTAAAAGAAAACAGAAGAGGAAAGACAGTTATACCTGATGAGTGAAAGATAGAGAAAAGAATTCGGCAATTTTAGTGGAGAAGAAGAAGTCGAAGTTCGAAGCAGCAGAGAGGGGATCGTTTGTGTATGTGTCATGTGTGAGTGTGGGGGAAACGGGTGGGTTGTTTTAAAATAAAAAGGTTATTTTAGTTAGGGGAAAACGGGTATGGGTCGGATTATGTCGGGTATGGATCGAAATTAAGAAAATAAATACTTACCTGGAGCACCCCCCCAACTGGCGCCTAGCGCCCGCCCCGGCGCTGGGGGTCTTGGAAGTTACTGCCTGGGGCGCCGCAGGCAGCGCTGGGCGCTGGGCGCTGGCCTGGGCGCCGAAGGCAGATTGTTTTTGCTTGTTTTTTTTTTTTTTTTTTTTTTTGCTGTACACATAACCATTTCAAGAAATGGTTACCACGCTTAACATTTATTTTTTCATAACA
>MCJB01000836.1:13896-29790 GCA_002018475.1 Nicotiana obtusifolia | reverse complement strand
GGGGGGGGGGGGGGGGACACGTGAGTTACCGCATGGCACGTGCGATGAGGTTGGAATGACGTAATTGTCTTGGCACGTGTGCAAAGGTGGTCTGTGGGAATTGGCACGTGCCGAATGGGAATGAGTTGCTTATGCACTTCAACTTCAGACAGAATGTACAGTACGCGTGGTATTGGACTTAGGATTTTGAAAGCTGCATTTTTGACCTTTTAACTGACCCAATGACCATTTGTTGCTTCTCAACTTCTTTAATTTATTTGTTTGAGTATTTTCTCCTTTAAACTTGACTACACAGATGCGTTAATTTTTTTGAAGTTTTGTTAGTTATCTATACTTTTCAACTTTGTTTTTTTGTTTAATGTATGTGATAACCGCGATATCCTGATCAATTAATTGCACATATCAACTTATATTTCATTGGTACAGTGTTGAATAACTTCGAGCACCATGACTCACATAGTTCGGGTATTAAGAAGGAATTAAGTTTTTTTAAATTGTCCCTCGTATAAAGAGTAGGAATATTTTATTATATTTTCAATGAAAAAATTAAGGTTAATATGATCAATTTTATTGTTACTTAATACTAAAAAGTATATTTCTTACTATGTGTGAAAATAACAAAAAATTATATTAGAGGAATATGGAGGGAGTAATATTTTTTGCTCACAGTATTATGCATTATTGCCCGTTTTCGTTCATTTAGTATTTTCTAGATCTTGACGCATTTTTTTAGTCAGTTAAAAAATAATGACAAAAAAATGACACCTTAAAACCATTTATTTTTATCCCTTGTTCCAACGCGTTTGATATAAATATTCATTCTCTTTATAATTAAGGAGAAAAAGATTAGAAAAATGTAAAAATTTTCACCACCACTCATTTCAAGGATAATTATGATATTTTACACATTTGGATTGCATGTCAAAATCTCCTTTAGTTCTTTAAATTTTGTGTCCAGTTAACATTCACATAAAATAAGATAGAGATAATAGTAATTTTTTGAAGTGTGATTTGAGTGGAATTTGTAAAGTTTGGAACGCAATCAAGATATACGAAATTTTCCATTAAAGCAAGCGGTGAGTACCTCAATTTTAACATATACATATGCCAACTTAGTAGTGTTCAATAATGATTTACAAAAGTAAAAATCTTACCAATGCTTACAGGATTGGAGAAAATCAGAAAACAGATATGTGATATTGGTAGGAGTTTAACCGGCAATCTTTTAGTTATGATCTCACATTAGTTCAACATAATCATTACTTGTAAGCTTAATAATAATATGCTAATCACAGATACATCACATGCAATGATTATCAAAGTTTAGGTATAGTTTAGGGTTGCAATCTTTATTCTTGTACGGAAAAAGAAATCCCTAATTAGAAACAAGATAAAATTTAAGGGTGATGACAAGATAAAAAGTTTAGGGTGATTACATTTTTATTTTTTATTACAGGAAAAAAAAATGTTTGTCAAAATACTTTTATATGTGCTAAATTTTCCCTAAATATACACTTGCGAGCGAGACAAAAGAAGAATATTGTTTCTTATTTGCCATAATAATTTCAAGCATATTGAAGAAAAACAAAGTTTACTTCTAATATCACAGCTTATGTGCAATTTGGTAAATAAAAGTTGTTCCAAGGTCTTCATATTTTCTTCTTACTCGAAACTAAGAAGAGAAGCAAAAGGAAAATTCATTGCCAGAGGATGTCCGAGAGTTAATTTAATGGATGATCACTAAATTTTTATTTTGTTATACTAAAATTATTAAGTATCTCATAAAAAATCACTCAACTTTACTTAAGTATCATTAAAGTCACTAAACTTATTTTATAACCAAAAAACTATTCAGGCTTTGCTTAAGTGTCAGAAAGAGTCATTAGGAGGAAACAAAATAGACATTTAATAAAAGTTGAATGATTCTTTGGTTATAAAATATCTTGTTTACTGACTTTTTATGATACTTAGGCAAAAATTAAGTAATTCATTTATGCAAGATAATAATTTAGTGACTTATGTAATTGTTAGACAAAGTTGTATTATTCTTTTGTTACAAAAATAATTTAATGGCTCAGGTCCAATAAAGTAAAAGTTAATTAACCAGCCGTAAAATTACACCGGATACCGAGCTAGTTCGAGAGAACTCATCCAAAATTTGAGATAATGGTTCGAATGAGTATTATTATACGAGAGAGTAAACAATTAGCAACTCTGGCCAAAGCAGCAACTTTCGTCAATTCAAGATAGTATATATTATAACCTATGAATGTATTTAATATTTATGCCTTAAATTTAATCTATTTTCCCCAACAGTACCTTATGGTCCATGCATGAGATTCTGGATAAAGAACAGTGACTTCATATAAATGATATGTGGCTCTTAATTTATTGTATAGCACTTTTCGGTTATAATAGCATTCGTTTCGTGCTTTTGTTGGCAATCAAGCAGAACTTTTGCTCTGTTGGCCCCTTTAATTTCTTTCATGTCCCACAATATGAATCCAACCAGAGTAACCAATCATTGAAACAAAAAAAAAAATATATATTAATTTCAGGTAATGATTTTTTAATGAAATATTTTATGTGATACAATAAATTGTAGGTGTTAAAATTATGATTCTTTTGAGAAAAAATCGTGTCAATTAGTTCATAATGTGATAACGATAGTAAAAAGGTAATGGAAAAGTTCTTTTAGTTCCTATCTAAAAGAACGATTATATATTAAACCATATATTGAACAAATTGGTGTAAACACTTCCTTTGCAAATTGCACTGCAATTCAGCCAATTGATACTTCGGCTGTGAAACTTACAAAAGTAAACATTATCACTTTAAAATGTTAATCTTGTTTATCCATAATATTGTGCAAGGAACACTAAATAAATTTTCTCATCTAATTGATCAATGTTCTTTGACTAAAATGCCCTTTCAATCACAATATGGGTTTTTCCTGAGATATTTGTTAGATTACTGCCAGAGAAGCATAATAAAATCTTATCATCACCTCCGACATTTTTAATTTTCAGATGAACTAGTCTCAATTCTCAAGAATGGTCAAAGAGTTGTAGGTCAGTTTTATAAGCAATAGCAAATTTAGTATTTAGACGCTATGAGTACTGAAGTGAGACCGTAAATTTTGAAATGTAAAATTTAACTTTTATATATATATATATAAAAAATTCGGTCCTGAAGTACTAGTTCGGTCGAATCTGCCGCAGTTAGACACTGCTTATCAAGAACATTATTCCTTCTTGACATATTTCCAAACAGTAGGACACTTTATACCTCTACAGTTCTGAAACAAAATAAAAGCAATGCAAGAAAGATGGAAAGCAACTGAACACACAGACATTTATATTCCACTTGGCCTAAGCAGGACATAGTACGCATGACAATATACAGTTAGACCATATGATAAGAGGTCCACATTCATATTATGGGATTTATTGGGTCCAATGAACGAACTAGTCCTAGAATAAATGTTAAACTACAAAGCAAATTTGTTTTTCAATTACTTTATGTATAAAATATCGGGGTTATTTAATGTCATTTTTAGAACGAACAAGATGCCCGAAGAGTGGAGGTGGAGCGTGATGGTTCCTGTATACAAGAACAAGGGTGATATCCAAAATTGCAATAACTGTCGGGGTATCAAGCTGCTTAGCCATACTATGAAAGTCTGGGAGAGAGTGGTAGAACTAACGGTGAGGAGGAGTGTGTTTGTTTCTGAGAACTAGTTTGGGTTGATGCTGAGGCGTTCGACTACAGAAGCCATCCACCTTGTTAGGAGATTGATGGAGCAGTATAGGGAGAGAAAGAAGGACTTGCATATAGTGTTCATCGACTTGGAAAAGGCGTATGATAAAGTTTCGAGGGAGGTTTTGTAGAGATGTTTGGAGGCTAGAGGTATACATGTTGCCTACGTTAAGTTGATTAAGGACATGTGTGATGGAGTAAAGGCCCGAGTGAGGATGGTGGGAGGGGACTCGGACCATTTTTGGGTGATGATGGGGTTGCATAAGGGGTCGGCACTCAGCCCTTTTTTTTTTGCTCTGGTGATGGATGTACTGACGCGCTACATCCAAGGGGAGGTGCCGTGGTACATGCTATATATAGATGATAATTTATTAATTAACGAGACTGAGATGGTATGAACGCACAATTAGAGGTATGGAAGCAGACCCTGGAATCTAAAGGTTTCAAGTTGAGCAGGACCAAGACAGGATATTTGGAGTGTAAGTTCAGTGGCGAGACTCAAGGAGGGGAAGGGGAGGTGAGGCTGGACTTGCAGGTCATCCCTAGGAGAGGGAGTTTTAAGTACCTTGGGTATATTATTCAGGGGGATGGGAAGATTGATGAAGATGTCACACATTGTATTGGGGGGGATGGATGAAATGGAGACTCGCTTCCGGTATTTTGTGTGACAAGAAGGTGCCACCAAAACTTAAGGGTAAGTTCTACAGAGTAGTAGTCAGAACAACGATGTTGTATGGGGCTGAGTGTTGGCCAGTCAAGATCACTCATGTCCAGAAGATGAAGGTAGCAGAGATGAGGATGTTGAGATGGATGTGCGGGCACACCAGGTTAGATAGGATCAGAAATGACGTTATTCGCGACAAGGTGAGTGTGGCCCCTATTGAGGACAAGATGCGGGAAGCGCGACTTAGGTGGTTTGGTCACGTGAAGAGGAGGATCACAGACGCTCCGGTGAGGAGGTGTAAGAGGTTGACATTAGAGGGCCTACGGAGAGGTAGAAGTAGGCCAAAGAAAAGGTGAGGAGAGGTGACTAGGCAAGACATGGCGTAGCTTCAGCTGACCGAGGACATGACCCTTGATAGGAAGTTATGGAGGTTGATGATTAGGGTAGTAGAGTAGGTAGTCTAGAGTGTTCATAACAATAGTATTGGCACGGAGTCTCGCTTTCTGTTGGTAGTAGGTTTTTGTGATTAACCGTTGTTTCTTTCATTGTTGATCACCTTACTATATCTAGTTGTTTTTATTCTGCTTTTATATGGCTTCTTGGTACTGTCCCTTCTTGTCTATATTTTCATTAATGTGGTGCTTATGCTTTCCTAAGCCGAGGGTCTATTGAAAACAACCTCTCTATCCTCACAAAGTAAGGGTAAGATCTGCATACATACTATTCTCCTCAGACCCCACGGTATGAGAAATTACTGAATATATTATTATTATTATTATGTATAAAATATATACGACTAACATAAGATTATTTAATTTAATCATGTTAAGAATGACATAAAGTAAGATATGATAAATAGAGCGGAATAATATAAGAATGTATGACTTTTGTTTCCCAGATTTCATCGTTTTCTAGTAGAAGAGTGGAGATTATTGGCCACGGGGTCCCACAAGAGCTCAAATGCAAAATGCGCGTAGAACATGAAGAAATAAGTAGAACAATATTATGAAGTTTGAGAACAAAACTCAAACTGACCTTTCTCCCATTATATTATAATTTTTGAAAAACTTTATGTATAAAATATATAACTTATCCAAGATTATTATTCATAAAAATTAGTTATATATATATATGGAACATATTTCTATTAAAAAAATTAGTAATTCTTTAAAGAGATAAATAAAAGTAATTCAACTTAAAAATTACTAATTTCTTTGTGGGGCATCTTTGTATTTATCTATCAAAGGAGAGTGGCAAGTAATGCTTCATCAAGCCCTAGAGAATATGCTATATAAATGAATTTGAGAAGAACTTGTTACATTTAAATAAAGCAAGACTATTTATCTTGTGGCACATATGTATGGAAAGAAACCCTACTCAATTGTAGGTTAATTTAGACACAGTCTGTGGGGTTAGACAAGAGGATCTCCTTGATTTCGTTCTGAATTTTTTATTCGTGAAATCCTTAGGGCTAATACCCCAAACCTACTATGAAGAAAAAGTAATAAGCTGGTGTTATCTATGCTTATAAGCACTAATTAGCACGGTTCCAGATTAGTAGATTCAGGTTTTTCTAATCCCACTTAGATAGATTTTCTGGGATCTTTTTTCTTCTTTTTCTAGATTTTGGTCTTTGTCATATCTATTTATGTTCCTAAAATGAGATCAATTTAGGAGTAATCAGTGTCAATTATAAGTAAATGGATCTTAATTTAAACCCTACCTGTCACATCTGCAAGATCATAAAGAGAGTAAGCATTTTACTTACGAGGACATATAATAGGATTTAACTTATAAACATTGAGAGTATAAAAATATTTTTATACTATTAGTTGTCATGGCGCGTAATATCATTATGCCACGTAGGTGTCACTTGGCATGTATTTTTGCCATATGAAAAACTTATATATGAAATAGACTAATACATGTAGGAATATTCTAGAGATATGTGGAGATTTCTAATGGAGGACCTTAGAACCCTATAGAATTGTTAGGAAAGTTCTTAGAATATTTTAGCTATGTAGAAAATTCTAGATTAGGGATTTAACTTGTAAATAATAAGGGCCTTGTGTAACAAAAATTATTTACTAACTAGCCCGTAGGAGACTTGTATATAAAGGGGACTATTCATTTGTAACTCACCAAGTAAAACAATCAAGTTATCTATAATAAAAAGCTTCCTTTAGAAAAATTCTCATGTCTTTCTTAGCTAGCATTCCCTTAGTGATCTTGAGTGTAGTATTTTCAGCTGACTTGGCATAGCAAGATCGTGAGTAAGTTGTCAAGTGCCGCACGTGTGCTTAGTTTAAGACTAGGGCGTGACAACATGGTATCAGAGCAAAGGTTATGACTAAAGGAATGTTAGAAAGAATATAAGAGATTGCTAGAAGGAAGCTCTGTAAAGAACCATGGTCGGAATTGCCAAGGGCATGGTACTTGCAAAACGGACCAATGTAAAGGTCCTTAAGCGAAAGCAATATGGTGGTGCATGGGACGCACGCAAGGTAGCAGACTTACTTTGGAGGATGGACAAGTACTTTGAGGCAGTCAAGGAGGATGGCAAGGTTGTTAAGGTATGCAACACCTCAATGTACTTGACCGAGGTTATCGCGTTATGGTGGCGTCGAAAGTGTGCTGACATGGAGAAGGGGCTATGAAAGATTGAGACATGAGAGCAGTTCAAGGAGGAGTTGAAGAAGAAATTCTACCCGATGAATGTGGTGTACGAGGCTAGGCAGAAGCTAAGGGAGCTCCGACAGATGGCCACAATTCGGGAGTATGTGCGCGAGTTCACTACTTAATGCTGCAAATACCGTCATTTCTTAAGGAAGATTACCTCTTCTACTTCATGGATGGGTTGCAGAATTGGGCAAAGCAGGAGTAAGAAGACATCCAGTAGCCAATGTGGATGAGGCCATAGCGGTAGCCGAGTCGCTCGTTGACTTCAAGATTGAACCTACCAAGTCCAAAGAAGGCAATGCGAGAGGGGTAGGGGAAATCATGACAAGGACAACGGGAAAGGCATAACCGAGGTATACTAGGACAATGACAAGGAGTCATCCCATAATGGACAAGGGTCCAACAAAAACGACAAGGGACCGTAAAACGGTAGCGAGTACGTGCCTAAGGGAGGGTGCTACTTCTGTAAAGGATCACATTGGGCAAGTGATTGCCCAGAGTTGGGGAAGCTTGCAGCAATGATCGAGAACTTTGCTCAGGTATACAAGGGTGACACAGGAGGGACCATCTACATTGGGGATGCGCTTGGAATCTAAGCCGAAAGTAGGGGATTCCAAAGCCTATCTTAGCGCCATGCAAATAGAGCATGGTGGCAGCAAGAGAAGTTGGGTGGACATAGTTGAAGAGGATGGTGAGTTACAAAGTGATGGCACGCTATCAGACTTAGACGATGCACTAAGTAGAGGGGTCAAGTTTGCTAGCAAGGCTGGGACCACGGGGGGAAGCCAAATAAGGAGTGGAAGCATGGATCCGATGCTTGAGAAGCTGCTAGACTTGTTTGAGTCATGGGGAGATTTAGGCCAAGAGCAAAGGGAAGCATCCGATTGGTGGAGGATCGAGGCCATCATTGCTAGCTGTACAAAGTACAAATAGGGCAAGAAGAAAGGTGACCAGTACCTTGTGACATAGAAAGGTGAACCACTCCATAGAGCTTCATGGCTAATGGACAAAGATATCCGACGACACCAAGGCGAGGTACGTGCGCACGTGTCGATGCTTTGTACCGAGGGCGGCATAAATTTGGGTCGGGTAGAGTGTCATGGCCCATCACATCATTATACCACGTAGGTGCCACTTGACATATATATTTCCAATATGGCAAGCTTACATATGAAATAAACTAGCACATGTAGGAAGGTTCTAGAGAAATGTGGAGATTTCCCATGGAAGACCTTAGAACCCTATGAAATTGCTAAGAAAGTCCTTAAAAGATTCTAGCTATGTAGAAAATTCTAGAGAAGGGATTTACTCGTAAATAGTATAGGCCTTGTATAATAAATATTATTTACTAACTAGCGCCTAGGAGACTAGTCTATAAAGGGGGCTATTTATTTGTAACTCTCCAAGTAAAACAATCAAGTTATATATAATAAAAAACTTCCTTTGAAAAATTTCTCATGTCTTTCTTATCTAACATTCCCTTAGCGATATTGAGTGTAGTATTTTCAGCTGACTTGACATAGCAAGATCATGAGTAAGTTGTGAAGTGTCGCACGTGCGCTTAGTTCAAGACTAAGGACGTGACATAGTGCATTTTAATCAGTTTAGATGTATTACTGTACATGTCACTAGTTCTATTTATTATGGATGATTACTTATATTACTCTTTTTAGGTGACCAAATACTGAAAAGAAATTCTTCTATATCGAAATTATATATATTCTAGATAAACCCTTCAACAAATTAAATCTCCAATAATTAATTTGACTTTGAAAATAGGTGCGTCAACAGAATTAGTTATTGGTGATAAAGTACATCAACGGGAGTTGGAGACAAGTGCTTCAACAAAAATAAAAGTTGGAGAGAAGTGCTTTAACACGATAATAAAAACGTCAGACATATACAACTTTGAATTACTAGAAAATATTGGAGTATTTCAATCCTTCAGACTCCGTTTCTTTTTTCTAAAAATCAAATGTATTCTTGTTTTCTTGTAACAATTGAAAATGCAAATACTTCATGCTTTCTATATTTAAAATATTGTCCATTATAAATTTATGTTATATGTTAAACACCTTTGTCAGATGTGTATAGGGTAGAATTGATTTATAATGAATAATTGAATGATAGTGCGACATGTGGAGCCGAAGATAGACAAAAGGCGAATCAAGCAGAAACCAGTACCGGGAACAACAACTGCAATTGACATCGGGTAAACCCCGAAGGGAGCATGGTCAATGGGAGCAGATCGAATATTTGCCATCAATATCATCCAATGAAGAATATCCCCCTAGCATTAAATGGGAAGCCGTTGCAAAGAATATTTGCATTCATGGCCTGCCGTTACATGTTCATCAGTGGCTCTTTTATCATCATTTATGTATGGCTTGATTCTAGGATCTTGTTTCCCTAGGTATAGCTATAAATAGTAGGCTTAGCAACCATTGTGGGACATGAAATTCTTGGCAAAACTTATGCTATCTTTCATCTTGAGGCTCAATTAAACAACTTAAAAATTAGGGGGAAGGACAAAGGAAAGAGCGATGCCTATTTGCTCTTTTATATTGTTCTTATTTCTGTCCCTGGAGACGTTGTTCTCGGATTTAGGCTTGTCATCTTCTTCAATTTTAATTGCTAAGTCTTATTTTCAATCTTATTTATTTTTCATTTTTGGGTTAAATCAGTTCGCTTGTCTATAAACCACGTAACAATTCAACTGTACCATTTTACAGGTAAACAGTTTGGCGCCCACCGTGGGGCTTAGACAGTTGCACAATTGAATTGATCTTTGCGTTTATTACTAACTTGTTTGAATTTTTTCCTTAGCAAGAAATCGAAAATAATGATGTCAATATCACACACAACCTTGTGCGACACAAAAGTCTGCCTCAACATGAGGATTCAATCAGTGAAACCCACAACTAAGGGAATGAGGATACCCCGATTCGTGAAGGACAGACCCCCGGCATGTACAGGAGCCAACTCTCGATGATGCGAAAGAGGAACACGTTGCAGAAATAGTTTGAATCCTAAGAGAGCAACAGAAAACCATCACGGGCCACCTCTCAAGATAGGATCAGGTGATGACAGAGTTGAAGAAATCGTTGTCAGGCAATTACAACAATGCAAATGGAACGGGCCCGGTTCCTCTCGGCGTTCCTGCAAATCAAACGGCTCAAAGAGTTGATAACAATACCCCAAGGGATGAGGTCGCTTTCGACGGTGCCGAGGGCACCGATAGCGGATCTGGTAACAATAAGGGGAATGATCCCTTCAAAACCGAGCTCATGAGGTTTATGGGGGAAATGAACGAACGGATGGATCAAAATGCGAAGGAGTTTCACACCCGAATGGATCAAATTCCAGGCGCGCCACCAGTTTTGAAGGCCCAGATTAAAAAAAAACACCCAATTACCGTTTAAACTGAGCGCAACACTGGAATTGATTCCGAAAAGGTTCAAAATGGGGGACATACCAAAATATGATGGGACTTCGGATCCACAAGAGCACATCACAACCTACACCACGGCTGTAAAGGGGAACAATTTGGCAATCGGTCTTGTTGAAGAAGTTTGGTGAAACCCTGACAAAGGGGACCCTGACATGGTATTCACTCTTATCCGAGCATTCAATTAACCCTTTTGAAATTCTTACAGATTCATTCATAAAGGCCCATGCCGGGGCAAGGAAGGTCCAAGCCAGAAAGGCGGACATATTTAGGATTACACAAGGTAAATCCAAATTATTGCGGGAGTTTGTGTTTAGGTTCCACAAAGAAAGGATGTTGCTGTCGGTCGTACCAGATGAGTGGGCAGCAGAGACGTTCACAAAGGGTTTAAACCCGAGGAGCTCCGATGCCTCTCTAAAGCTGAAGGAAAACCTGCTCGAATTCCAAGCGACCACATGGGCGGATGTCCATAATCGTTATGAGTCAAAAATAAGGATATAAGACGATAAGCTCGGGTTCCCGACATCAACCAAGGGATGGGACCGAGACAAGAACCAGGATAAGTTCAAAAGCGATCTCAATGAAGACCGGCGATCTTCTAAAGGTCATTTCCTGCCATATGAGAGAATTGAGAGATGTGGCAGCAAAGGGTTCCGGTCCTCGAATATGTTTGCTCCCGACCGAAGAACTAACCGTGGCTGGTAGATTGTCACAAGAAAAAGTGACATGGGGGGCTCGAGATTCAGCATATCCTAGGTCGTCGGATTACAACTTTAACATCAGTGTAATGGAGTTGGTATCAACGATGAGGAATATCAAAGAAGCACAATTCTCGAAGCCAATTCGATCCGATCCCAGCTAGATCCTAAATTATGGTGTGAATATAATGGGACTCACAACCACAGAACAGGGGGTTACCGACATCTACTTGAAGAGGTGGCAACATTGTTGAAGAACGGTCATCTCAGGGAGTTCTTGAGAGGCCGAGCCAAGAACAATTATGGCCGTAGCCGGGACAATGCGGGGCCTTCAAAGATAGCAGATGACCCTTATGGTTTACTATTAACATAGTTTTCGGAGGCAATGAAATTAACGGTGTAACCTTCTCGGCGGCCAAAAAGACAAAGGTTTCAGCGACTCACAGCAAGAGACTCCGGGAAATCACCGAAGATGATATCACCTTCATAGAGGAACACACTGACAGACTTCTTCTACCGCATAATGACGCTTCGGTAATCTCTCTCAATGTCTTAGATTTCAAAATTAAACGTGTTTTGGTTGACCCAGGAAGCTCAGCCATCATCATTCAATGGAGAGTGCTGGAATAAGCAAAGTTGACCAGAAGCATCGTTTTGGCAACAAAACTCTTAGTTGGGTTCCACTTGACAAGTGTGACAACCCGATGAGAGATCCTACTGCCCACGAAAATTGAAGGGGTAACGAAAACCACATTATTCGAAGTTACAGACGATGACATGGGTTACAATATAATCCTCGAAAGACCGTGAATACATGAGATGAAGGTTGTGCCTTCAACATACCACCAGCTGTTGAAGTTCCCGCCCCCGGAGGGAATCAAACAGATGGAGAGGAGATCAACCGGCAACAAGAGAGATGAACACAGTTTCAATTTCCAGCAGCAAAGGGAAAGAGCCCAGCAAATAGCAATTACCGTAACCAACACCTTCTCCTTTGTCAAAAGAAGATGATAAAGGCTAGGAGTCGTGGGAATCCCACCAGGTATAGAGATACTTTCAGGTACTTGAGGAGACAGATACAATCAGGTCTACTGCAGAAGAACTCGAGCAAGTGGCTTTGTTCAAATAATTCTTGGAAAGGAAGTTTCTTTTGGGAAAAGAACTCAATCCCGAACTCAAGTCAGGATTTTATTAATTTTCTTAAAGCTAACGTTGATGGTTTTGCATGGTCGCACTCAGATATGATAGGTATCCCATTAGAGGTGGCTGTGCACAAGCTAAGCTTGGACCCAAACTTCCCACTGGTAGGCAAAAGAAATGCCCAATATCCAAGGTCATAAACATGTTTGTTAAAGAAGAGGTAACTCGACTACTCGACATCGGTTCAATCTGGGAGGTAAAGTATCCCGAACGGTTAGCTAATGTAGTTGTGGTTCCAAAGAAGAATAACAAGTTTAGGATGTGCGTAGATTATAAGGACTTAAATAAGGCATGCCCAAAGGACTCGTTCCCATTTCCAAACATTGATAAAATGATAGATGCAACGGCTGGGCACGAGTTAATGAGTTTCCTTGATGCCTACTCCGGGTACAATCAAATTAAGATGAACCTCTAGGATCAGGAAAAAACTTCGTTCACAATGAATTTCGGCACATACTGTTACAATGTGACGCCATTCGGGATTAAAAATACCGAAGCCACTTATCAAAGGCTTATTAATAAGATGTTTGAAAAAAAATAGGCAAAATAATGGAAGTATATATCAATGACATGTTAGTTAAGTATTTGAGTGTAGGGGATCATTTGAAATACCTCCAAGAAACTTTTGACATCTTGAGGGAGCATAACATAAATCTCAACCCAGAAAAATATGCATTCGGGGTGGGCTCCGATAAGTTCTTAGGGTTATTGGTCTCACAATGAGGGATCGAGGTAAATACCGATAAAATCAAATCCATCAAAAATATCCCGGACCAGCTAATGAGCGTAAAACAAGTATAGAGGTTAACCGGAAGATTGGCCGCATTGAGCAGGTTCATATCTCGATCCTCGAAAAAATGTTATCATTGCTTCTCACTTCTGAAGAAGAAGAACAATTTTGAATGGACTCCGGAATGCCAGTAGGCCTTGAAAGAGTTGAAATGATACCTAACTAGCCCCCTACTACTATCAATACCGGGGGAAGGTGAACAATTGCTCATATATCTTGCGGTCTCAGAAGTAGCGGTAAGTGTCGTTTTAGTCCGAGAGACAAAGGTATGCAATTTCCTATCTATTATGTTAGTAAAATATTGCTAGGAGTGGAGACTCTCTATTCGCACCTCGAAGAGCTGGACTTAGCTCTCGTAGTCGCCTCTTGAAAGCTTAGGTTTTATTTTTAGTGCCACCCAATAGTCGTTGTGACAACCTTCCCCTTGCGGAACGTTCTTCACAAACTTGAGTAGTCAGATCGGTTGGCTAAATGGGCAGTCAAAATTAGTGAATTCGACATTGATTACAAACCTAGGACTGCCATCAAGTCACAGGTTTTGGTTGACTTCGTGGCCAATTTCAGTCTCGGGTTAACGCCCCTAGCTGCTAAAGAAGCAGTGCTGGTGTCAAAAACGATATCAGGAGTTTGGACCTTATTTACAGACGGAGCTTCCAACGTAAAAGGATCCAGGTTCGGGGTGGTTCTAATCAAGCCCTCCGGGGAAACCCTAAGGCAAGCCATTAAGACTATTCCGTTAACTAACAACAAAGTTGAGTATGAGGCTTTGATTGCAAGACTTGAACTGGCCAGGGGACTAGGCTCTAAGGTCATAGAGATCAAATGTGATTCCCGGCTGGTATTAAACCAAGTGTACGAGATCCTCAACCTGCAACAATGTGTGAATAAAGTTCAGGCATTGCTTGCACAATTCAGGGAATGGTCGATCACTCACATTCCAAGAGAAGAGAACGTGGAAGCAGATACATTAGCTAATTTGGGGTCGTCTACGGAGATGAAAGGCCTGACTCCGGTACTGTCGTTCAACTTCTACATTTCGTATTGGACGTGGATGGTTATTGTGAAGTTAATTCAACCAACTTAGTCTGGTACTAGAGGAATGAGTTCATCGAATATCTTCGACATGGAAAATTAACCAAAGACGCGAAAGCTTTCTGAGCACTACGCACCAAAATGGCTCGTTAGTGCCTCATGGATGGGCAATTATATAAGAGATCGTACCAAGGCCTGTTGGCCCGATGTTTAGGGGCCTCGAAGGTAGACTATGTGATGAGAGAGGTCCATGAAGAAATTTGCGAGAACTATTCTAATGCAGATTCGTTGGTGTAAAAGCTGGTTAGGGCAGGATACTATTGTCCCGGATGGAACAAGACGCAAAGACGTTCGTTCAGAAATGCATCAAATGCTAGCGCTATGCACAACTGGTACACCAACCAGCAGAACCCTTGCATTCGGTACTATCCCATGGCCATTCATGAAAAAGGGGGATGGATATAGTTGGTCCACTGCCACCGGGTCTCGAAAAGGTAAGATTCCTTTTAATTTTAACCGATTAGTTCACTAAATGGGTTTAAGCAAGTCCTTAACAAAAGATTGGTGAGCGCAGAGTGATCGATTTCCTATGGGAACACATAATTTGCCGGTTCGGGATACCGAGGGAGATCGCCTGCGATAACAGGTCACAGTTCATTGGTTCAAAAATCACGAAATTTCTAGAAGATCTGAAAATCAAGAAAATTACATCCTCACCATATCATCCGAGTGCTAATGGGTATGCGGAGTCAACTAATAAGACGATTATACAAAACCTCAAAAAGAGGTTAGAAGCTGTTAAAGGCAAATGGCCTAAAGAGTTATCGAGTGTACTATGGGCGTATCGGACGGTGGCAAAGTCAAGCACGAGAGAGACACCTTTATTTCTCGTATATGGTGAGGAAGCTCTAATACCGGTAGAAGTAGGGGAACCAACCTTACGAGTTTCACAAGCAAACAATGAGGAGTTGCTGGTGAGGCTAGATATGCTCGATGAACGCAGGGACTTAGCAGACATGAGGATGGTGGCTCAAAAGAAAAGAATGGAAAGATACTATAATCGGAGGGCCAATCTATGCTATTTTAAAGTAGGAGATTTGGTTTTGAAAAAGGTAATTTAGAGCACTCGGGAAATCAACGCTGGGAAGCTGGGTCCAATATGGGAAGGTCCCTATCGGGTTTCAGCTGTCAGCGGTAATGGATCGTACGAATTAGAAAATCTAGATGAGGTCAAATTGCCCATCAATGGGAATGTGACTCACCCAGAAGGTATTACTGTTGATGGATCTTACCAATACTGAAAGTATGTGCTGTACTCTTTTTCCCTTCGATAAGTTTTTGTCCCCATCAGGTTCTTCTGGTAAGGTTTTTAACAAGGCAGCAATGGAAAGCATACTACCAAAGAAGTTCATCAACAAGGACAAGTCCTTTAAATGACAAGGCATTAAGGTGATAAACTACTATGGGATGGTTAAATAATCTTTAGCTTGATGGCAAGTTCCTAATGGGAAGCAAAACTTGCCGTCGAACCAAAGATTACTTAACCGTTCATATGTGTTTCAACTAACGGAACAAGACTTCCGGTGTTTCAATTCACATATTTCGCATTCGAACACTTGGGGGG
>MCJB01000836.1:0-13876 GCA_002018475.1 Nicotiana obtusifolia | reverse complement strand
GGGGGGGGGGGGGGGATAGTATAAGATACGACAACAAGATTGCCACAAAAATAGAACTGCGAGAACCGGGAACAATAATATTTTGGGATCGGGGACTACATGGCCAACCCCGTAGAAATAAGTTGTAGTAGTTTGCCACATGTATTGACAATTTTTTCCTTTCGCAAACGAATGCTTATGTACTTTTGAAGATAGAAAGAATAAAATTAAGTCATTTTATTTTTTTTATCTTGTTTCTTGTCTTAACGATGAGTTGATTTTATCATTTGAAAGTTAAAAAAAAAACTTCAAATGCTTATGTTGGAATGACCAGGATATGTCCTCTTCAAGAGCACCGTAAACATAAGAGGGCCCTCGCTTATGAAACCCTCATAGTAAAGGGTTGATTCGAGAAGAATTTGTGCCCGGAATCAAAAGCTATCGAGTGAAAATATGCCCAAAGCTTTAACTAATTCAACGCAATGAAAATATATCTTGCACAATAGTTAAGCAAAATTCTTATTTATTTATCAAAAGGTTTAAACTCGACGAAAATTTTGGCATAATTACAAAAGTACAGAAAAAACAGCAAATGGAAAAAATTTAAGAATTATCGCCGCCGGAGCCCGGGGGTGGAGCATCTACATCTGCCTAGTGGAAGAGGGTGGATCAGCTGCTAGTTTGGAGCCTGGACCTTCATCATCATACTCTTAAATTTCATCCTCGTTTCCCGAATTCTCAGAAAAAGTGCTCAAAGAGTGAGTTACAGCAGGCTGAGCAGGGAGACGTTCTCAGGCAGTTAGCTCCAGTTCTTGGGCCTTGGCAATACAATCATCAATATCGACGATGCTCGCTTTGGCCTCTTCCAAGGTTTTTCTCCTCATATAATACATAGTATGTCTTCTCAAATACGAGGGAATCCTCTAAGAACTGAAGCTTTTCCTTAAGTCTGTCAACCTCGGCCTGAAGGCCGTCTCTCTCCGGTTTCATGGCATCGAGGCTGGTATCAAGCTCACGAGTTATAGATAGATGAATCCGGTTTTTCTCCATGATCTTCTTGAACCTCTCTTCCATTTTGGCCCTCTTCTCCTCGGCGACATTGTCCTCCTCGATTTTGGAGCTCAAGGCTGCCTTCAAGTTATTCACTTGTTCCTCGGAGGTAGACTCATGCTCGGCAGCAGCAAGCACATTATCGTGAAGCTCAGCGGACTTAGCCTCTTGAAGTTATGCATGTATTGAGTGGCTTGTTGGGTATGGACCATCCCTTCTTGCTCACTGTGCTACAAACGGGCCTCAAGCTCACCTGCCTCAGCAGCCTTTGCCTCCAACAACGGGAGGCGCACAATAAGTTGGCCCCTTTCGGCCAATAGTTGATCCCGCTCGGAGATGAGTCCTTGCTTATCAAGGATCAATTTCTGCAGGTCCTCAAAAGCAAGGAATTTGGTATGTAAAAGGAATATCAAGGTTAGAAATCCCGTTAGAGCAGGAAATAGAAAACAAATGATAAGAAAGCAAGTATAGTACCGCGACTGCATTATGCATTGCATTATTCAACAAACACTCCCTCGAAAGGGAGTGTATTTTATTCTTATCTTTCTCTAAAGCCAGTGGCTTCAGGTAGTTGGCAAGCTCCACCGACCTGGACAGCAGATGGCACTCTTTCGAAACCAAAAGAGTAGCACTCCTCCTTCCTCAGGGATCTGGGGAAGGGGGGGAGTAGTTATTCCCCAAATTCCCATGGTCGGGAGACCGGGGAGAAGAAGCATTCCTCTCTTGAGCGTCTGTTGCCGGTGGGGGAGATATAATAGGTGCTGGTAGTGAAGGTGAGCTGGTGTAAAGGGGAGTGAAGTTGTTGGCATTGATGGTTGAGAAGCAGCTGCAACAGGAGCAACGCTAATTATTGGTTGCTCACTGTCCGAAGGTAGAAGAGGCCCGGGGACCGAGCTCCTGGGATCAGAGAAAGCAACAAGGGTCAGAAATCGAGAATCAACATCCTCTACTATCTCTATTTCACCCCAAAGCGCTTGGACCTTACCTTCAGTCGGGGTTTGACACTCTCCTGATTGAGTATCCGATTGAGCTAATGAAGATCGTTTTCACCTTTGAAGGGAAGTCTCTTAATCACTAGCTTCCCCTTCATCTTCAATGACCACTATGATCATTGCTGGTTCGGTCGTGGACTTCTTTATTTTCTTATTTTGAGTCCTAGCCGAGGAAGAATGCCGCCTTTTTGGTTGCTTGTTCTCTAGTAGGGGACTCCGAGAGGAAGATCTCCACCGGAAGTAGATCCGCCGGCACTGCTCGAGCAAGGACACTTCATAGCACCCTCGCGACCTCCGCAGGGTCAGGCAAAACATTAACCTCGGGGCAGGTGATAGAGCCCTAAAGGAGTCCTGAATCAAGCAAAACACGGAGTTAGCAAAGGTTGCTTATCTTCATAGAGAGACAAAAGGAAAAAGGACTTGGTTTACCTTGGTTCTTAGCCTTCCACCTATATTTGTGGGACATTTCCTTCCACCAGCGGGTTTCCGGCGTTGTAATATCCAGAATCTTCTGAACCCACTGGCCCAGGCCTTCAATCCGTGGTGGTTCCCACCATGTAGCTAGAATAACAAAAACATAAAGGTCAACATTAACAGAAAATGACGTTCTTACGAAGGAAGTAGGTGAATAGATTACAAACGTATGAGAGCAGTTCCATGATTCAGGAAAAGATAGAGTTGTAGCCGGGATGATATCCCTGCTAGCGATAATGACAAACCGCTCCATCCATCCACAGTCACTATCATCATCCACACTGGTGAGAAGGGCATAGTTGCCACATTTGCTTAAATTTATTACTCCCCCACAGAAGATTTTGGGGGAGTAGAGATTCATCATAAGTGTTAAGGTTAGGGTTTTTCCAGTCTCCGAGCACAACTTTCATAGGCAAGCCACTGTTCGCCATATAGATTGGCCTACTTGTGTCGTACAGACCTAGTACCGGTGGCAAAACTCCAAAATTACAGGGTCGATCCCTTCTCTCAAGAAAAATAGACCCAAGGTGAAAGGATATGTATAGACATACGTAAACCTTCCTTGGTGAAGGTTTGAGTAGCTGCAGTCCTTCTTCACAACAGGAATACTGGAAGGGGGAATATAGAAGGGTATCTGCTAAGGGCTCAAGTTTGTGGGATGCGAATGAAAACTTCTCTTAGAAGTCATTGGAGGTGCTCAAGTATTTGGTTATGATGGTGCTTACAGTGGGAGGCTAGGAATCGACGTCAATTTCTTTATCCTTACTTCTCTTTGGGCCTCCAGCGAAGAGAAGACCAAAAGTTTCTAAAAGATTCAGTAGAAGAAGCCATGATAGAAAACAGGCAGTAAATCTTTTTAGAGAAAGTTAGAAAAGATGAAAGTTTTCTAAGCAGGAGGAGGTTGAATGCAGATAAGATGATAAACTTATGAAAGTTTTGGAATTGAAAGAGGTAAAATGATGAGTATAAGTAAAGATATAGACGGCAAAAATCATAGTCATGATTACCTCGAGAACTAATGAAAATATTGCTGAATCGTGGGGAAATACATATTCGGGGTATTAAATACGAGAAGACATGCGTCCTTTCAAGTGTCGGAGACTGTTCAAAAAAATTTCCGCCAAGAAAGGAATGTTCACCAACTTTCCGGTGACATAAAGATATGTCATCGGAAAGCAGGGGGACCATCTGTATTGGGTAGAATCAGTTTATAATGAATGACCGAATGATAGTGCAACATGTGGAATCGAAGATAGATAAAAGGCGAATCAAGTAGCAACCAGTACTGGGAACAACAACTGCAATTGACATCGGGTAAACCCCGAAGGGAGCATGGTCAACAGGAGCAGATCGAATATTTTCCATCGGATAACATTCAATGAACTATATTCCCTGACATTAAATGGGAAACCGTTGCAGAGAATATTTGCATTTATGGCCTGCCGTTACATGTTCATCAATGGCTTCTTTATTATCATTTAAGTATGGCTTGATCCTAGGATCTATTTTTCCTATGTATAGCTATAAATAGCAGGCTTAACAGCCATTGCAGGACAAGAAATTCTTGGAAAAACTTATGCTATATTTCATTTTGAGGCTCAATTAAACAATTTTATTTTCTCTTTTATAGTGTTCTCATTTCTGTCCCGGAGACGCAGTTCTCAGAGTTAGGCTTGTCATCTTCTTCAATTTTAATCACTAAGTCTTATTTTCAATCTTATATATTTACTATTTTTAGATCAAATTAATTTGCTTGTCTACAAACCACGTAACAAATTCGACTATACTATTTTATGGGTAAATAAGAGGTAATATGCAAAAGTGGCTTGGCGTGAGGCTACAGAATCTCAGTTTCTATTCTAGTTAAGAATATAGATGAGCTTTTTTAGTTACCTGAAGCTGGAGAATGCAGATGAGCTTTGTTTCTGATGTAGCTTTCAATTGAAATACTGGGGTTGTCCAGATTGCTTATTTTGTGTTGCTTGAGCTCTAACTGGTTAGTTGGTAACAAAGTTTGCTTAATTTCCCAAAAAGAACCTCTACTGATTTTTTTCAAGAGGTGTTTGATTTTTATTATATTAATTTCTATCTTAGTAGATGTAATTAGTGCAGAGTTGATTTAGCAATCATTGGAGAGAAATATGCGATAGCAAATCAGTACTAGATAATGATATGACCAACAATAATCAGATGGAATAATCTTAACTTAGTTAAAGACTGATTTATTTATTTAAAATATTATATGATTTTTCTCTGAAATGATTTGATTTTACTTCAAAATTTATTTGAACGGCTAAATTAATTTAGATGCAAGAAGCTCTTCTTTAGTCCCCCTAATTCTTTTATTACCGTAGCATAGATAGTTTGTGCGTATATTGACTAATTTTGTGATGTATTTGTTATTTTTTATCAGCATAAATAGCGGGTAACTTTATTTGTCAAAATAACTTTTGTTCACCTCGACTAGTTTCACGATGTATTTGCTATCTCCCACAAGTATAAATATCGGATAATTTTATCCACCAAGATTTAAACAAATATGAAGAAATCACCTAGCATTTTTTATTAGGATTTGCCCTGATTTTCTTATCATGTTTGATTTTTTTTTTACTTGAAAGAAGGCCAGAATATTCACCATAAGTGATTTTACTTTTCCTAAAAGGAAAATATAAATCTCTTCTATATTTGACGAATCATTTCTTGGAGAAAAGTTTTTCAATTTTATAAATAAAGATCCTTCCTTCTCATACAATACACAATAGCATCCACAATATAGTCCTTAAAAGAGTCTTGTTTAGAGGGAGATTTTTCTCTCACTAGTTTTATACCTTTTTTTTATATTAGTTTTCTCATGTGTAGGTCAATTGACCAAACCATATTAAATTATATTATGACTCTTTTAGTAATCTATTGCCACCAAGGTTTACTGTATTAGCTTTCGTACGACCCCTTGTTATTTCGATCCCAACAAGTGGTATCAAAGCTAGGCTCAACAAGGTCGAAGACAGGTTCAAGGCAGATTCAGATCAAGCAACGACCAATTTGACGATAATGGAGAATTTATTATTAATAATACTACATGTGGAAACAAACTTTCAACTATATATTTTCACCATTCTTGCTGCTGCATTTTTAAAAGCAAAACAAACTCTATTTTTTAATTCATGCTTACTTTTAACCCAAGGGCTTTCACTTTAACCCTGCCCGCTTTAATGCAGGGCTCCACTTTTAACCCTGCTTGCTTTTAACCTAGGGCTCCAATATATTTAATCCATGCTTACTTTTAACATATAAGGCTCCAATTTTCAATTCATACTTACTTTTAACCATGACAAGCAGCAAGTAATGACAATTATATGAAGGAGGATCAAGTATATTTTGCCAAAAAATTTATGTCAAAAGAGAGAATTATTAGGGTTTGCCCTGATTTTCTTACCATGTTTGGATTTTTTTATTTAAAGGAAGGAAAAATATTTTCCATAAGTGATTTTACTTTTCCTAAAAGGAAAATATAAATATCTTCCATATTTGATGAATCTATTTCTTGGAGGAAAGTTTTGTAATTTTATATATTGAAGATCCTTCCTTCCCATACAATAATATAATATCATTCACAATGTAATCTTTAAGAGAGTCTTATTTAAGAAAGTTTTTTTCTCTCAATAGTATTTATACTTTCTTTTATATTAGTTTTGTCATATGTAGGTGAATTTTGATCAAACCATATTAAGGACTACATATGAGAAAACTAAAAGAAAGGATCAAACTAGATTAATGACTACATATAATATTCTAGGTATTAAAGACTTAACAGTATTTAGGAGGAATAAACCTTTGAATTGAGATGATTAATACTACAACTAACAAACTAAAATTATGACTAAGTCAAATTGGTCACTGGAAACGAGAATTAGCTATGCCGGTTAACTAAAAATATTAGAAGGAAAGGTCATGACAAGATAAATGCAAAATTGCTATTCAGGATCTAACTCTATTTAAATTCACTTTTAAGGTTATATTAATTTTCACGAATGTCACGATCCAAATCCCACCAAAGAGGTCACGATGACACTTATCCTTTAAGACTAGGTAAGTCAATCATGTCAACAACATTAAATCATAAAAATATGATATGGTAAGAGTGAATTAACATAAATAGCAAAAATAGAGATAACATAAGCCAAAAAGGCAATACAAAATTCAACTACCAAAAACTAGGTAGTACAGAGTCATGAGCTCTAAACCGTATACATAAGGAAGTCTCAAAATACAATATTGTCTGAATGTGAAAATAATAGTATCAACATAGATGATGGGACTCCAAGGGACTGCGATGGCCATATAGCACTATCTTAAATCTTCGCGAACAACGTATGCACGCACTCTCGAAGTCTGTTGCATCCAACACCCGAATCTATAGAAAATATGCATAAGTATAGCATGAGTAAACCACAATCATCACCCAGTAAGTAACAAAACAAACCTCGGTAAAGTAGTAACGAGGTAGTCATGTGATACTCACTAGTCAAGGAAGCTGTGCAATATATCAATAAGTGGTAACAAGGATATATAACAAAGTACAATGCTAACAATCTCGTTAAAATATGTGATAACAACACAACATAAAAAAATCCATTTTTGACAAATAAATCATCAAATACAAATAGAGGCATATGATATCATGTTAAATACGACTTAAAAACTTGCTGAAATACACGACATGGTTTCAAGAATATATGTGCATGATCATGAATTCCACCCTTATGCTCCACATTTTATTATAATAACAATAATTCATCCTTATGCCCTATATCTCGACACAATAATAATATCTACCCTTATGCTCCATAGCCGGATACAATAACAATATCTACCTTTATGCTCCATACCCCGACACAATAACAATATCCACTCTTATGCTCTATACCTCGACATAAAATAAATATCAACCATAATTGCACGGAAAAAATCTCGTGCTAACACCAATCAATCTATCTAACATGTCCACATGTGCCATAATCATAATAATGCGATTTATCAAATTATCATCAGAAAGACATACACCCAAAATTTGTCAGCAAAGAGCATAAGGACATGATAATAATAAAATGCGAATGAGTGTTCAATATATAAAGCATGACTATCGCTAAATAAATTTAGCAATGATTCCACAAATGCCAATCTTGGCCAATTAGGAAAATATAATCCTAAGATATGAACTCGAGAATGAAAAGATGAGCTCACGTAGCAACATAAAAAATAAAGTATCATAGAGCATATAATCAAATCAAAGCATAGTTAAAGCCTAGAGTCTAATCCGATCATTATAGCACCCGCATATACGCTCGTCACCTCGCATATACGTACCATCACATATAATAAAACTAGAAAAATATGGTCCAAGCCATAGGGTTATTCTCTCACGCAATATTATGCAAGATACTTATCTCAAACTAGCCAAATCAGCCCTCCAAAATCGTCTTTCTTTAAAAAACAACTCCGATCGGCTCGAATCTGTAATGATCTGATCGGTCGTTTCGAGCATTTGCACTTCAATAGGTGGCTTGAGGTCGTGAATAGCTTCACACGGTGTATTATGACTTGTGTATGTCGTCGGATTCGGTATTCGAGGTGTTCAAAATTTATTTGGAAGAATGATTCTTAAATAGGATGCTTTAAGTTGAAAGAGTTGACCAAGATTGACTTTTATGTATTTGACCTTGGATCGAAGTTTTTGATGGTTCTGATAGGTCCAAATAGTAACTTTGGACTTGGGCGTATGCCCGAATTTGCATTTGGATGTTTCTAGAAGGTTTCAGCACTATTTGCCGACAGTTGAAAATTTGAATGTTTGGAATGTTTATAAATTTGACCGAAAGTTGACTTTGATAATATCAGATTTGGATTATTGTTACGGGAGTCGGAATAGGCTCTTAATGTGATTTGGAACTCGTGCACAAAATTTGAGGTCATTCCGAGTTGATTTGATAGAGTTCAGCATGAGTTTTGAAAGTTGGAAATTCAAAGTTCATTAAGTTTGATTTGAGGTGCGATTCGTGGGTTTGATGTTGTTATGTATGATTTAAAGTCTCGAGTAGGTCCATGTTTTGTTTTAGGGCTTGTTGGTATGTTCATACGGGGTCCTGAGGGCCTCGGGTGAGCTTCAGATGAGTTTCAGATGGATTATGTATTGCTAATTGATGGTGCACTGCAGAGCATCACGATCGTGAAGCTAGACTCGCGATCTCGTAGAGGAAATTTGGACTGGGCATTTTTATCTCTTCGCGTTCGTGAGTATTAAGATGCGTTCGCGGAGTTTGTGGAACTTGAGCTTCACATTTGCATTGTTGAGGTCGCGTTCACGCTGGTAAGTTTGGAGCTGGAGAATCCTCCTTCGCGTCCGCGAGACGCGGGTCGTGGTCGCGTAGTGTGGAGTCTGTGGGCATCGCGTTCGCATAGTGTGGAATCTGTGGGCATTGCGTTCACGTGGTGGTGGCAGTGCATTTATTTGTACATCGCGAACGTGATGGTCCTTCTGCATTCGTGAAGAGTATACCTGGAGCACTGTATAAAGTACTCTAATTCGAAGGCTTTGCTCATTTATCATATTTTAAGTTAGGGAGTTCGGATTTGGGCGATTTTGGAGGCAATTTTTACCACATGGATTGGGGTAAGTATTTTTTACTCAGTTTTAATTATATTTCATGAATCTACCTTCGATTTTGGCATTCGAATTATGAATTTTAAAGAAAAATTGGGGATTTTTGTCTAAACTTTCCTGATGTGAATGTTTGAGTTTTGAACATCGATTCGAAGTCGGATTCGAGTGGAATTAGCATGGTTGGACTCGTAATTGATTGTGTTTTCAGATTTTGTAAGGTTTGCCAGGTTCTGAGGCTTAGGCCCTGGTTTGACTTTTTTGTGGAGTTTGAGTAATTGAGTAAAGATTCGATCTTTACTGTTCGGGTTTGTTTCCCATGGAATTATTTGATGTTTTTGAGTTACTTTTGGCTAGTTTCGAGCTGTTCGGAGGTTGATATGCACGAGATGATATTTCTAATGTATTATTTGGCTTGCTTGATATTTGTTTTGACTTATTCGAGGTAAGTAATGTTTCTAAACTTAGAATTGAGGGTTATTATCCCTAGGGACCATGTTATTTGTTATGTGTTGGGGTGACACACATGCTAGGTGATGGGTGAGTGGGTGTGCACTGGGGAAATCTGATTTGGGTTGACTTTTGGACTATGTTGCTATCATGTCTTTATCCGTATTTTTCCTGCTTGTTAGATTAGCTGAGCTAGGATTCATGCTAGAAATCATATTTAGGCTATGTGGTTACTTGATCGAGACTATTTCTATTGTTGTGAGTTGTTTGATTTAAACTGTTATTATACACTCAATCATGATTCATCATTAGCATATCATATTTCAGTCTCTGTTCATCATTCATCGTTACATCACGTTTTGTCATTGCTTTACCATATATGGAGTTGTTAGGCTGAGTAGTATCAGATTGTGAGCCCTTGGGACTAGAGAGGTTGATGGCTGAGGTGGGCCTTAGAGCCGTGTTGAGAGTATTATTGTGGATCAGACTGCACGCTGTAGCAGGTCATATTGGAATTGTTACTTTTATTATTATTGTGGATCGGGCTGCACGCCGCAGCATGCCTTATTGGCTTTTGATTAGTGCTTGGTAGGATCCACCCCTCCGGAGTCTGACATACCAGTAGTGAGTGTAGGCACCAAAGCTGTATATATATATACACACGTGCTTTGGTGAGGGGCTTATGAGCCAGGCACCCATACAATGCTGAGTGATTATGTGTGTGTGACAAAGTGGGGAATTGAGACAAATAACTTGAGTATGTTGAGAGTGAGGGTACCTAGGAATATCACCGTAAAATTGTTTATTTGAAATGCATATTGGCATGTAGGCATAGAGATTCATTTTTCTCATGCTAATCGATATTGTGGCATTCATGATTTGACATGTAAGCATAGAGATGTATATTCCTCATGCCAGTTGGTATATAATAATAGAAGGCTTGACATGCATACTGACATGTAGGCATATATATGTACTTTTCTCATGCTATCTGGTAATGAAATGTCTTATCTGTTGTTGAAAGTTTGGGAAAAATCACAATTTTCTGATATACTCATATTTTGGTGATTCCGGTGAAAGATTTGAACTTTACTGTTATACCTGGAAAGCTTGTCTACTTTTCTGTAACTGTGAACAAGCTGATCATAATATCTTTTAAGTTATTACTTTTACTGCCTTCATTATATTATTACAAGCTATTATTGGCTATTGGTGTTGGACTCTTATCATTTTTCTGAGGTCGTCACTGCTTTCAACCTAAGTTTAGGCTTGTTAGTTATTGAGTACATGGGGTCGGTTATACTCATACTACACTTTTGTACCTTGCGTGCAGATCTTGGAGTTGATGATGCTGTGTATGCGGGAGCTGGCATTGAAGATATACTCGCTTTCCAGCTATGGCTATCACTTGTACTTGGTAGATTTAGATTCGAATTTTGTTCGTGTACTTTCCAAACAGATGTTGTAATTATTTCATTTTAGTTTTGTAAATGTAAGTCTTAGTGGCTCATGACTTGTACTACTAGTCCTTGGATTGTTGTATGAAAGTTTAGTTATTCATCATTTATTTCTCATTAATCTCATTTGGATTGTGTTATTGTTAATTGGCTTACCTAGCAGGTTGGGTTAGGTGCCATCACGACTAGTTGGAGTTTGGGTCGTGAGAAGTTGGTATCAAGAGCTCTAGGGTCATAGGTTCTACGAGTCATGAGGAAATGTCTAATAGAGTCTTGCTGGTCCGTATGATGTCGTCCATACCTATCTTCAAGAGACAACAGGGCATCTAGGATAAACCTCCCATCTTTCTTATCTTATCGTGCGACATTGATTCATCAAGAAGTGTATCTCTTGAATTCCTTTCACTCACTAGTATGTTATGTTGGGCACTCGTTACCAACTGTACATCGATGGCTTACGATTCCATGGATGAGCTGCAAGATGTATTTTCTATGTTTTTGTGATGGGCCAGCTTGGAGGACTTGAGGCCGGATTTTGACCGCAGTTTGGGCTCGATGGTTTTAGTTGTGTGAGCATGTATGTTTGGGCTTATATGTGTGGCAGTATCCCTAGGAGCGAGATATATGGCTCGGTGAGTAGTATGATAGCTATATGATGAATATAAGGTGACCACGAGATGTGTTTAGATGGCTTTGATGTGAGGAGAAGGGTCGCTTGGGATGTGAAAAAGGACTATTGGATGCTTGATTTTTGTCTTGATGTGTTGTGCAATCTCAAGTTATGATTATGTTGAGGGATATTTCATGTTGTCTAGTTATGGGATGAAGTAGATTCTTATGTCTTGTTAATGAGTTTAGACTCGAGAAGATTAAGTGATTGCATGGTAGTTGTGGCCATGGTAGGGCGTAGTAAAATGCCAATTTGAGGCTAAGCAGGTGGGTTATCTCTTGCGGAGTGGTCTACGGATGTTGTGTGGAGACTTTCTTTTTACCAATGGCTTATAAGTGTTTCGATTTGAGTTTGGATCGGTTGAGAAAGTTGACTTGACTGTCACAAGGATGAATGTGAGCTTAGCAGAAGATTTGAGGTATTTTATGGTTTGTGTTGCATGAGCTTATGAAGGATTTAGTTGAAGTTCGATGCATGATTGTGACGATAATATAGTATGGATATTGTGAGTTATCTGATGTTTATTCTATGGCGTTGAGCCATGTGTGGGAGTCTTCTATAAACGATCAGAGTGCATGGTTATGTATTGTGTTAGTTTCGGTATGAGGCATGTTTGAGGATCAGTTATGACATGAAGATGTTGGTTTTGTAGATGACTCGAGAAAGGAAATTTCTGGATGCATGATGTATTACACCTTATGGATATATGGAAGTCTTGAATAGTCTAGGTTTGCTATTCGTGATGGATGTAATTTACTAAGAAAAAGGGGTTCACTCGGTTTCTTAGAGGTGTGGATTACCTCCATGGGTGTTGGTGTGCTAATGGAGCACAGGTTGTTCGGCTCGTTTGGGCGGTGCACTTAAGATTTGAATATGGTGGATAACTCTCGAGAAGGTCCTAAAGAGTTCAAGATTCATATGTGGCATTTGCAAATTTTTCAGATTTATATATGGCTAAGATCTGAGATTTGCAAGAACTCATATGTAATATATATCACAAAAGATTTACAAAGGGTGGATGAAAAGCTACAAGAAAATTCTAGGATGACTCTAAGGTTTTTCAAGATGATTTTCTGATTTTTTACAAGGCAATTTTTCGATGATTCCAAGATGATCCTACAACTACTACAAGCCCTCCTTTATATAGGACTAGGAGGTTATTACAAGACAAACATTCTAGATAAAGCAAACCTATCTTACATGGCAAACTTATCTACAAGCGGGTCCTTCTTGGCATGTGAAGGACTTTAGGCAAACCACTAAAAACACTTGAAAGCATGTGAACGGGTTGAAATATACATGGTGTAGCATGTGAAAGCATGTGACGCCATGTGACTCCATTGTGTTGCATGTGAAGAAGCATGTGGAGGCATGTGAAGGCATGTGGAAACAAGGTGAAATGGGGCCCGCATAGCATGGAAAGATGTGGAAATTTGTCTAGGCATGGGTAGGATATGTTTAGAGAGTTTTTGGATGATTATGGTAGGAAAACAACAAGAAGTAGGGCCCGGCTAGTTATGGAAAGATGTGGGAATTTGTTTTGGCATGAGTAGGATATTTTTGAGGATTTTTTGGTAGGTAATGGATGATTAAGGTGGGATTAGCAAGGATTAAGGAAATTATCCTTTATCGATCACTGAATTGCCTTCCAGGCATCTTTTCGAGGACCTTGTGAAATAGTGTCTGGAACTTGACGGTTCTTCACTGCTAGGTTCCTTTCCCGCCGGACTGAGAGATGTAATCCGTAGCCTTAATCTGGAAATATCATTAGTGATTTTCTCTCGGATGACTTCATATGGTATTTGATATTCTTTTGCTGCTTCCCGGACTCTTTCCCAGTGAGGATGGTTACTGGTATAATTCCAGCTTGCCCATTCTTTTGGCCATATCTCTTTTGGGATGCATCTATTTTGCTGGAAAATGATTCTTTGTGCCTCGCTATATTCTTCCTCCATGGATAAAATGGACACGGGAAATTTCCACCAGAATGATGCATCTGCTTGCGCCTGGACTTTTCCATTAATAATCTTCACTGGCCTATGAAACATGAATATTTTTGCTGCGTAGGAATCATTGAAACATTTAATCCAATATCTTCTAGGCTTGAACCATAATAAAAATATTCTAAGCGCTGGTGCAATGGCAT
>MCJB01000835.1:0-17302 GCA_002018475.1 Nicotiana obtusifolia | reverse complement strand
AGGAGAAGCTACCAATAATCAAGCAGAAGCTGAGGCAGCTTATATTGGTATGCACTGGCGCATTGGAAATGGGCATACAAAAATCCATCTGGAAAGTGATTCACAATTGTTGGTAGAGTGGTTAACTGGCAGCTCGAACCCACCCTGGACCATCAGTATGATTATAGCTGATACAATCAAACTGATTCAACACTGCCAGGACTTCAAATGTACACATATTTTGAGGGAGGCAAATTGTCCAGCCGACACAATTGCCAAATTGAGTCATGAGCTGAACACTACCACTCACTACAATGACGAACATGACTTACCTGTTCAATTAAGGGGACAGCTATGTCTTGATCTTCAAGGGTTTCCAGCCTTTAGGCACAGGAAATCTAAGCAAATTAGGTGGCCATTACAATTGATATCTAACAATCATGACTCCGCTAATGCTTAAATTGTCGCAAGTATCTTTGAGGAGCTCAGAACCCAACAAAGCAAATACTGCAAGTTTCCCAATTGCAGCAGCTCCTTTGCCCCTTTACCCCTTTACCTCCATAACCCTTTTGTTAAGTGTGCAGGAGTATTGCAGATCAGCAACATCAATCTGCAGGTACCTCAATGAAGACATGAACAAAAGAACTGATATCAATAGCAACAGGGCAATCAAAGAAGTGGAGAACAAGCACAGCAGCAGAAACATCATACACAGTAGTAACAACCTGGTCAACATTAACAACAAGCAACCATTGCTGCAGTGGTGTCCTTCTTTGTATGAGAAGGAACACTCACCCAGTAGAATTACGAATACTTGTATTTTTGTATAGTTGACCTAAAGACACTATTCATCGTTTTTGTATATATGACTGTCAATCCATGTTATAAGATCCACAGCTATTACATCACTATAGGTTAACTCACCTTAGCTATCTAGGTACAGTTGGTCACCAAATGTGGGTGATCAAGGATGTACACCTTTCCTATATGGAGGTCAGGTCGATGCCCCCCTCCATCATTGTACTTTCTATTATTATATTTATGAAAATCAGCCCTACTGCATTAAAAAAAAAAAAAAAAAAAAAAAAAAAAAAAACAGGTTTGGCTGGTAGAACATTTTAAGAGGGAAAATTACCGTCAAGAGCTCTTGAGTAGACCATTGAATGACTATATCGCAGTCATAATCCAAAGAAGATAAAATTTGCTCCTGATAAGTTTGCAAAGCCTGGGAATGCTGAAGGGTGGGTACACTTCTTCAGTAATCTGGCCGAAGAACTAGTGCATTGGATGTTTGAGTGGTTTCAAAACAAAGGGTATATAATTAGGTCCAAAGAGACGACTTATTTGGTATTGATTGGGTCATGAGGCATTTACCCTTACGCTCCTATAAGGGTAATGAGGCAAGCTGGGAGGAAGCAGGTTATACCTCGGGTTTCTAATAATATTCAGTATATAGCAGACTTCAAAGGGGACGTTATTCCAATCAAGTTTGAGGCTCAACACACGTGAAACCAAAAGATCATTGTAGATGGAGAGACTATCGAGCCGGACAGTTACCACACCAAGCATATGTATTACTACCTTTCATGGCTAGAGGACGACATAACCAGGTTTCAATTTGAAAGAAAGGATCATAGATGAGGAGGCCGAGGTTCAGGTAAAGTACAAGAGGCTACGCAAAAGAGTAATTGAATTTTAGACCAAGCATCTGAAACAGCATAAGATAGACATGAAGGCAATAAAATAAAGGAAGGAGATTGCGAACAATTCGACAGAAAGGCTGGAACACTTAGAGCAGGGGTTGACGAATGCTTTGGCAATGTCTTCCCCTATGAACGACACTTCCTTGTAAGGAAAATATGTCTTCAATGGCTCGTATATCCCGTCCATGGGGTTTTCTGCTAGGTGATCGGCTAAGGCGTGCCCCTTGATTGCCTTCTGGGTCACATAGACGACGTTGAACTCACGTAGCAGTATTTTCCACTTTGCTAGCTTGCTTGTAGGCATAGGCTTCTGAAAGATATATTTTAGTGGATCCATAGGCATATGGTGTATGCACAGAAGTAATGTCTCAATTTCTGGGCTATCCATGTTAGGTCCCAATTGGTACGTTCCAACAAAGAGTACCGAGCTTCGTAAGGTGTGAACTTCTTACTCAGACCTTCCGATTTCATCATGTTGCCCCAAAATGCAACCAAAGGCTCCATCCAACACAGATAGGTATAGTAGCAAAGGTCTCCTGGGTTCCGGTAGGACTTACACAGGTGGTTTGGACAGATACTCCTTGATTTTATCGAAAGCCTTTTGACATTCTTCAGTCCAACTTATTGCAACTTCATTTCTCAGCATTTTGAAGATCGGTTCACATATTACCGTTGAGTGCACTATGAAACGGCTAATGTAGTTGAGATGGCCCAAAAAACTCATCACATCCTTCTTGCTCTTTGGTGGTGGCATATCTTGAATGGCTTTGATCATTGACAGTTCTAACTCAATGCCGCAGCGAGTGACATTGAAACCTAGGAACTTCACGGCAGGGACTCCAAAAAGGACATGTTGCGGGATTCAACTTCAGATTGTACTTCCATAGTCGGTCAAAAAAATTTCTCAGGTCAGCTATATGATCCAAGCTCTACTTAGACTTGATGATGAAATCATCCACGTACACCTCTATGTATCATATTGTGAAAGAGAATAGTCATGGCCTTTATGTAGGTCGCCCCGATGTTCTTCAAACCAAATGGAATTATCTTGTAGCAGTATATTCCCCACGGTGTGATGGAGGCTGTTTTTTCTACATTCTCTTCGTTCTTCCAAATCTGGTGGTATCCTACGAAGCAATCCATGAAGGATTGGAGTTGCTTGGGGCAATTATTTATCAATATGTGTATGTTGGGTAGCAGGAAATCGTCCTTAGGACTTGCTCTATTCAGATCTTGATTGTCAACGCACACCTTGACTTTCCCATCCTTCTTTGATACTGACACAATGTTGGCTAACCAGGTTGGGTACTCGACCACCCGAAGGACCTTGGATTTGATTTGCTTGGTAACTTCCTCTTTTATCTTCAAACTCATGTTTGGCTTGAACTTTCCGAGTTTCTGTTTTACCGGCGGACACATAGGGTTGGTAGGTAGCTTGTGGGCCACAATGGATGTCTCAACCCTGTCATGTCGTCATAGGGTCATGCAAAAATGTCCTTATATTTCTTTAGAAATCTGATTTACTCTTCCTTCTCTGGCACTGATAGATGAATGCTAATGCGAGTTTCCTTAACTGTTTTAAAATCCCCTAAGTTAACCGCCTCAGTTTCTTCCAGATTGGACTTTGGTTTGTTTTCAAAATCCTCTACTTCTTTGACAATTTCCATAGGTATCACATCATTTTTCCAATCTTCTGAATAACTCTCCTTATGTTGCATTGTCTCATTATATGTCACAGTCATAGATTCAACAAGATAGGTAATAATTATGCTAAAAAGAATGTAGAAGGATAATAATATGAATAAACGAAAAGCAATAATGCATTAATTAAAACTTGAAATTGTCAAACAAATACGACTCGGGACTTGATGTCTCGAGCAATTATTTCGAAACAAAATATTAAAAATGTCTTAAATGCCAGAAAACAATCTTAAATGAAATCATGTTAGTTCTGCCAAAGCTATCCGAGTGCTCGGCAAACTCGGGAAGGTGCAGCAGTTCAATTCTTGATAACATCTCCATCTCTCACTGTCTTGATGGAAAGGTCTTTCTCATCCTCCTCAAAGATAGCACTGAGTCCATATCTTCCTCGTTCCGAAACAGGTTCCTCATGCCGTCTAAGACCTCATCCTCTTCAAATCCCCAAATCACATCAATCTGGCAGAATGCCTGGTGTAGCGGTGGTATGGGTTGATCCAATGGATAGTAGAAGTCACACCACAGTGGTATCCAATCATTATATTCCTGCACAGCATATTCATATCCGAGACCAAAGGTCGTGCCATGATATTGTGATCGTATTTGTTCTGTGATCCCTTGGAGCTTAGGGCCAATAACCTTGCCTGGTTCATACCCCCAACCACAACAACATGCTTAGTACCTTGTTGCTCCACTATCGTCCTTTCTCGATTGTATTCACCCAATCAATGTTGTAGTATATTTCTCCTCCAACTTCCTTCTATTCTCAATCGCCGGCACGGTCTGGTTGGTACAGATAGGATTACTCCCATCCCTATGGATAACTACCTCTTGGTGATTCTATTAGAACTTCACGGCCTGAAGCAGAGTAGAAGCAACTGGCCCAGTCGCGTGTATCCATGGTCGTCCTAACAACAAGCTATAGGTAGCGGATATATCTAGCACTTGGAACCTGACATCGAACCAAGTCAGGCCCATCTCCAGGTCTGGGTTAATTTCTCCAATAGTAGCTCTTTAAGACCCATCGAACACTTTCACGTTCAGGCTTCCCATCCGTATCTCCGGTATCCTATGCCCAATATTTTTAGAGTAGTCAGAGGACATATGTTCAGACTTGAACCCCCATGAATCAAAACCCGAGCAATGAACTTATCTTCATATTGCATAATGATGTGCAACGCTTTGTTATGACTCAATCCTTCTGACGGCAACTCATCTTCATGGAATGTTATTTTATGACTCTAGCACCTGTCCCATCATGTTTTCCATCTCCCCATTAGTGATACAAGCAGGTACGTAAGCTTCACTCAACACCTTTATCAAGGGGTTCTTGTGTGCATCTGAATTTTGTAACAGTGATAGGATGGATATTTGAGCGGGAGTCTTGTTTAGGTGACCAACAACAGAGTACTCCCTTGCATGTACCTTCTTCCAAAGATCATCAACACCTGTCTCCACAATAGGTGGTTTTGGTGCGATTTCCTTACTCGTTCCTCCAAGACTTTCCGGTGTGTAGACCCTGCAAGTTCTAGTCATTCCCTAGGCGGCACCCGTCTCTTCCATCATGGCTTTTCCTTTTCTCCTTGCTTATGCTAGATAATCCCATGGAACAGTGTCGATTTGTAGGACGGTGACAGAGCTACCATCATAATGAATTGTGGCTTGGGTGTAGCTACCTCAACCTCAAACGGTGCCTTGATCTATACCACAATCGACGAGAGTGTGATAGGAGATGTTTTGGGAGTGTCTCCCTCTCGAATAAGACCGATGGTTCCTTCATGGTCCCATTCTTGATTAGTCTAGATCAAATTCACTCCCTCACCCTTGTGATCAGGAAAGGGGTCATTGCATACATTTGGTGCAGACTCCTTCGCTGTATAATCTTGGTGTCAATCAATGTCTAGATTTTATCTTTCAGCATGTGGCATTCCTCGATAGTATGGCCCTTCATGTTTGAGTGATAGGCATAATTCTTGTTGGGATTGACCCACTGGGAATGGTTTTCAATTGCAGCTACGGGAATGGGAGTGACATAACCAGTGACCTTCAATCTCTCATATAATTAGGCTATGGGCTACGTGATAGGGGTGTATTGTCTGGGAGTTTTTCGGTTAAAGTTTGGTCGGAGTTTTGGGTAGTTTTGACGGGCAAGGGGAGATGAATTGTAGTATGTTGGTTGGGTATTGTAGGTGTGGTAGGTGGTGGCGGAGTAATGGTACTTTGGAGGTGAGGGTTGATATGCTAGTAGAGGTGCCTGGTAGGTAAGGGGAGACTTAGGGCCTTGGGCTACCATCACGATACCCAATTTCTTCTTTTTCAAATGCCCCAGACCTTAAGGTTTTGTTGGTCGCTTGCAGCACTTCAAGGTTAGTAACCATACTACTCTTGATGCTCTCCTCTATTCATTTACCCAACTTGATGATTTCAGAGAACTTCTGATTCTCTATAACCATCAATCTCTCATAGTACTGTGGATCTTAAGCTCTGACAAAAAATTTATTCATTTGTTCCTCTTGTAGCAGCGGCCTCACCTTGGTGGCCTCTGATTTTCAGCGGGTAGCATACTCACGGAAGGTCTTTGTTGGCTTCTTCTTGAGGTTCTGGATATAGAAAACATCCGGCGCATTTTCTGTGTTGAACCTGAATCTTTCCGTGAATCGGATGCCATACTTACCCAATTATACCACTTCTTTGGGTTTTGACTGATGCACCAGGATAAAGCATCCCTCGTGAGACTTCACATGAACAGCTTCATGCAGATTTGCTCATTTTTTTCCTACTCCTACGAGCTTATCACAGTCCCCAAGTGCACCTTGGGGTCACCGGTACCATCAAACATCTCAAAATTAGGAGGTTTGTAACCCTACAGTAGCTCCATGTCTGGCTGGATACACGAATCTTCGTAATTCAAACCTTCGACACCTTTTCCACCCTCAATACTCTGGACTCCTCCCGACAACTTCTTTAACTCTTCAGCCATATTTCGGATGAGCATGTCCTTCTCGGTTTGTTCGGGTAGGTATAGTGTCTGCTGTGGGATATATGGTATGGTCTCCATGTATATCAGGTTGCCTTGGTGTGTTCTTGGGACTTGAGTGTATGGGTACGGTTGGAAGATGTTTTTCGACGGAGCCAGAAATTTCAAAAGAGTGGGCATTGGAGCTGTCTTAGTATCAAAAACCGGTCAACATTATCCGGTATCTGTCAAGCTCAGGTTCCTATGCACGAACAATATGGCAGAATACAAGGCTTGCATTTTGGGACTCAGATTGACCATCAACATGAACACTCAGGAATTACTGGTAATCAAGGATTCAGACTTGCTAATACATCAGGTACTCAGGAAATGGGCCACCAAGAACAGCAAGATATTGCCATACTTACACTATGTGCAAGACCTGATTAAAATGTTCTCAAAGATAGAGTTCAAGCATGCTCCTAGAATCCAGAACGAGTTCGCAGATGCACTAGCCACCCTATCTTCCATGATACAACATCCAGATAAGAACTATATTGATCCCATCCCAATAGAGATTCATAAGCAACCTGCCTATTGTGCTCGCCAAACAACTCAAGGTGATAAAGCTCAGCCTAATATATTCCCAATCAATTTCAATTGTAAAGTCACTTAATTAAGCTAGCAAAATGTGTTTAAATAATTGAAATATTATATGATAAAGGCCTTAATTCTACCCATGCATAAACATGCTTTTAGCTACGTATGGACTCTCGTCACCTCGTGCATATGTAGCACCCACAACTAGTAGCACATAATAATTTTAATACCTACCGGGCATATTTCCCCTCACAAAGTTAGATAGGAGACTAACCTTGCAATGAAGTTCCGTAACCGGCTCCAACGCCTCTCTAACACCTCAAACCAATTCCCATCGATCCAAAACTAGTCAAACAACGTGCAAACCAATAAGAATATACTGCCATACTCATAATTAATCAATTTATAATAATTTTCAACTCCGCTCAAAAAGTCAACCAAGTCAACCCTCGGGCCCATGTGCCCGGATTCCAAAAATTTTCAAAGATAAACATTACCCATAATAACACGAACTCAAATATATAATTTATTCCTAAGTTTAATTTCGTGGTCAAAATCTAAAAATACTATTTCTAGGGTTTCTTCATACAATTTCATAAATTCTCTCAAATTTCCATGTTAAAATCCATATATAACCCATGAATTTAATTCAAAACAAGTAGGAATAACTTACCTTATGATATATGGCGAAAGCGATCTTCAAGAATCACCCCACATAAGCTCCAAGAACTTAAAAGTGATGAAATGAGCTCAAAATATCGAAATTAGATGTTTAATACACCTGCCAGGCCTCCTTCTTGGCGGTCGTGGTCATTATCCATGCGATCACGATTAACAAAAGTTCCAGCATTGTTTCATTCATCGCGATAGCAATGTAAAGAATTTGTTTCCTCTTCACAAGCACCCACCGGTATAATGGCCATAACTTTTTTACAAAATTCCAAATGACAAACAGTTTGATTTTCTTAAAACTAGATTCAAAGGGCTACAACTTTAATTTTTGGATAATCCCCAACTTCCTTATAGAATGCAAGATATAAGCTTTCAAAGTCTGGTCAGTGATAACAGATTTTCCTCTACGTGATCGCGAAAAGGCTGCCGCGATCACGATTCACAGGGCCTGGAACAACACCTTGATCTTCGTGATCGTGGCCCTTTCTTCGCGATTGCGAAGAAGGATCCACCAGATCTCAGAAATAGCAACTCAAACATGGCGAAATGACTCGTAGTCCATCCGAAACACAACCGAGGCTCCCGGGACCCTGTCCAATCATACCAACCATTCCCAAAACATGATGCAAACTTGCTCGAGGCTTCAAATCGCCCCCAAACAACATCCAAACTATGAATCGATGATAAAAACCCTTCTTTAAACTTTCAAACTTTCAAACTTTGTCGAACGTGTCCGAATTACACTTAAACATTTCGGAATGACGCCAAACTTTACGTGCAATTCACAAATCACAAAACGAACCTATTTCAAGGCTCAGAATCACAAATAGACATCAATAAAATCAAAGTTCACTTCAAATCAATCTTAGGAAATTCTAAAACCTTTAAAATGCTAACTTTCCACAATAAGCGTCGAAATACTTCCGGACTACCCAATAGTCAACCCGAACATACGCCTAAGTCCGAAATTATCGTACGAACCTGTTGGAACCTTCAAATCCTGATTCCGAGGTTGTTTCCTCAAAAGTCAAACCTCGGTTTTCCGAATTGAGAATTTTCCATCTGAATCAACTCCGAACTTCCTGAAATTCGATTCCGACTACGCGTACAAGTCATAAAACATGAAGTGAAGCTACTCAAGGCCTCCAACTGCCGAACAACGTGCTAGAGCTCAAAATGGCAAGCCGGGTCGTTACATTCTCTCCCACTTAAATATACATTCGTCCTCGAACGTGCTAAGAACCGCTATGAATTTCCCAAATTCACTGTTTAACACCTCGTGCACCTACCTGTGCCACCACAACCTATGTGAATACATTAGCTCGAGCCAGACTGAAGATCCTTCCTGCTACCTGAAACCACACAATGCACCGCATAATTCGTATGCACATAATAACATCCTCTAACCGTAGAAGCTACAAGTTCACTAATATGATGCCATAGTATAGCTCATATGCGCATAAGCCTTAATCCAACCCTTGTGATACTGCAACTATGAAAACGACGCGTAGAAGCTCATAACCACCTGCCAAATCAATAAATCATGGATTCCTCCGCTCAACAAGTACTCTTGCCTCATTATGAACTAAATAGTGACATTTTCCCTCTAATATACCTTATATAAATCTGATTGCATTGATTTCAGGTCCAATAACCTCGTCTCACCCAGTACAAGATGCTCGTGCAATAAGCCACCTCAAACACCGCCAACAATCTCATATGACGCCATCAGCGCCAACAAGCTACAAATGCGAATGTGACCTATAAGGAAGAATGAACTCTGGCAAAGAACCATCCAACCCGCATAACGAATAAAATGGCCAAACAGATGCTATGAACCTATCTTAGAGATGAGAAACAAGGCACACAAAATAAGTATGAGGAACAATACTCAATATCTCACAGTTGCGGCGTGCAACCCCATCCACACATGACATAGTTGCGGCTCCAAACATGACACTGTTGCGGCGTGCAACCTAATACAAACATGACAATGTTGCGGCGTGCAACCCGATCCAAATATGACACGGTTGCAGCGTGTAACTCGATCCAAACAACATACCCGTGGCAGCATGCCACCCAGTCCACACATAACAATAAATAAGAAAATACTCATCATGCCATAATGCTCATACCTACAAAATACCTGAATATCGATCACAAGCACGCCAAGTGCATTAATACTACATGGGGAGACAGATAATACCATGCGCTACAAAAACTCAAGCATGACTAAGGTGCAATAAATGATCTGTATCTAGAGAGCCATCTTGCTCATATAACGCCACAAGCTACACGGGAACACATGTGCGAAGAATCAAGCCATCTCACAATCTACATGGCATAATAGAGTATTACATAGAATAACTGATGATAGGAATAACATCGAACACCCGAAGACTCCTCCATAAGCAATTTTATGCAGAATGAACACATCTGACCTGATGTAGAGTATACATTCACAATAGATCTACTAACGGACCTCAAGCCGATTCCGATCATCCCATACTGGGCCAATAACCTTTCAATGATCCACGATGACCCTATTCATGACGGATACAAGCAATCGTCAAATCCGAAACAAACTCCCACAGTCCATAACCCAAGGAATAGAGTGCCTCTCAGTCATAACCTCTCCCATTAGCGACAGTACCAATATCTCCATACCCGATTTCAATCTCTAACAATCTTATGACTAACATGCCATACTTATACGATCTTCCTGTGGGATATACTCCCACAACCTTCCGCACTAAGTAGTAAAATCTAAACATTAATGGCCATCAACCATGCTATTTCTATAATACTAGCCAAGCATCCGCATTTCAATACACAACGCTCCTATCACAAAATAGACCATCCTCAGGCTGCCCGAAAATAGTGCCAGCATATTCTGAACATCTAAAAATCCTCCGCTGCTACTCTGAGCTCATGACATTCTTATCAACACCTAACCGCAACCTTGATCCTCAACTTCCAATTTCCGTACCGCTCACTGCATCTATCATGCTGCTACGCGAGAGTACAAGAATCTCATCATAACTCCTGAACCACAAAGAGAATAAACAATTCATCATCTAGAACCCTTTCACTCAACACGTTTCAGAGGAATAATTGCAACACGCAACCGAATTCTTATAATCGCAGAAAATGCAAACCTCCAATCGTCGTCTAAACCGCCATAACTCTTCTGGGATTCATTTACACATAACAAGGCCATCAAAATCAAATACCTCCAAATCAATCAAATTACGGTGGCTGTCAAGCCCGCACGTATAGCCACAAATCACCTATATAGCCTTACCACCCCGAAGGAACCGATTATTTTCACAACCATGCTGATTCAAACCACTACTAACTCAGTCAACTTCTTCCAATTTACTTTTGACTAATAATAGTTCTACTCAAACATATAACGGACCTCTAACAACACTCATCCCGAGTGACCCAAATCACGAGACCATACCGTCTCAATACCCATCAACCATCTCATACCCTCCTTATGCACTCAATAGTATCTCCAACTGATACACCTATTCTGAAAGACCTCCTGCGAATCCGAAGTTGTTTTCCTCCATCTCTCTAACATCGCACCGCAGACCCAGTGACATTCATAGAAATACTCCAAGCCTCTTTCAAACTTTGCTGCAAAACTAATTCCTTAATCACACGACGAACTTGAAAATCCTTAGGCACTGCACTTTACTTCTTGAACCCACTAGAACCATTGTTAAGAGTCACCCACTCTAACCTGATCCTGAATATATAGCTAACAACCAGTACTCCATTAGCACATGAATACCCTAGAAGAAGCAATCGAATGACTCTCTTTTCTTAATCATAACTAATCCACCGATGTACCAATAACCCGATACTTCCCAGGTGCACAATCACGTGACCTAATCATAGGCGGTGGGCTCCCCCACTTAGCTTCAAGCCACAACTACATATATCCATAATTCACATTGACTCCTACTCCTTGGTTACCAAGATTACGCAACCGTTGCTCCGCCAAATTTCTCACAATCTCTTGTTAAACTTGCATGATAAACTCGAGTTACCATCTCCCAACACATACTCGACCTCCTGACCGTTACACCATCTTATTCAAGCGATCCCAGCTCACATGGTAGTAAATACTTCATGCTGGACAAAAAATAAAGTTCTTTAGGGGACCTTTATTAGGAATCATGCAACTCCTAACACCTCACTTGAGATAGTCCACCTATGTGATCCCATATCAACATCTTCCAACAATATTGCCCTAATTACAGCCATCATGAAATCAGTTAATCCTCCTAAGCCCACGCTCGTCCACCAGTCGAAAGCGCCCGCTCTTTCCTATCAACATCAAATGAAGGTCCAGCAATGCATCCAAAACTCAAAGTTATATTACACCCCAAGCAAACTCTTTTCGTCATATTCAAACTTTCGAAGCACAAAGCCGTCATCTTGAACGAAATATACAGATTTATTCCCTTGTTTAACATGGCCATAATCGCTCCAAACTTTCTGAAAGCATATGGTCATCCTACCACAAAATCCATATGATACACTAACATTCTCACTCTGGAGTTAACCATCTTTCGAAGCGAACTACTCGACCTCTAGAAATTCAACCTCCACGAGACACCTCCCACCATATCCTTCCTCATCTTTCGCTGCCCAAATACTACCTCAAATCATGATCTATCTCTGTAGCACCCGAACTAATAAATGCCACCAACTCTAAGCCTTCATAAAGATCATCCCTCTCGAACCATTCAACAACAAAAGCACCAATACGACCCCGAAGCCGCCACACATCACCATTTATGATAACCGCCTCTTAGGTACCATTCCACAACACCCTGCCCCAAAAGCAAACCAAAGAAGACCATCACACCGACAAGCCTCAATACATTCAAACAAGGATGACGACACCACGATATTAACAAGAGTTCTACTAGATTAGGAAATATCCAATCTCGAGACTCCATCAACCATCGCCTGAACATCTATAGTCTAATTGCCTATCCTCCGCTGGAATCAAATGTCGAATATCCCAATCTTGAACCAATTAATCCTCCTTCCGAATCATTTATTACCGGGGCACATAAGTAAACATCCTATTGTTCACATCGGCACTACACTATAACAATGCATGAACATCACAATACACTGTGTATAGCCTCGAAACCGTAGGCAACATTAATACTAGGCTGAAATGATAGAACACTCCTCCACAAGGTGACGATATAGTCAACCTGCATACTCAGGGAAAAATATCATGCATCGCATCTGTAGCATTTTCATAACTCGTCGGTGCCCAACTGATAAAGAGTGTGTGATGACACGTACAAATGAGTAGGAAGGAACCGAAGGCATAAGCTTCAACGAAATCATATCGCACGATGAGGAATCAAGGAAGGGAAATTCTCCTAACAGCAATTTAGCCGCTCAAAGATAAGTACAGACGTCTTCGTACCGATCCGCAAAACTCTACTATACTTGCTCATGACTCGTGAGACCTAAGTGAATCTAGTGGTCCGATACCAAGCTATCACGACCCAAAACCCATTATAGATCGTGATGGCGTCCAACGTCACTATTAGGCAAGCCAACGGTGAACTACCAACTTAATTTTGCATTTTATTATTTTCGAAATCGTGAATTTTATTAGATAAAGAAATAAACGCATTAAAATCATGGAAACTTACAACCTAAATGGAATAGATAGTAAAAGTGTGTAAATGATAAGCAAAACCACAAACAACTTCAAGAACATCCCAAAACCCGGTGTCACAAGTGCATGAGCATCTACTAAAGAGTGCAATAATAATACAACATCTATCTGGAATATAAAATAGACAGGATAAAATAAATAAATAAGATGGAGACTTTGTGTGCTGCGGTGCGTAGCATAGAAAGCAGCTCACCATAAAGTCCCCTCAGCAGTTGCACCTACGCACCAAGATGGCCACCAAATGAACGAGACAGATCCTGCACATTTAGTGCAGAAGTGTAGCATGAGTACGTAAATCAACGTGTACCCAGTAAGTATCTAGCCTAACCCATAGAAGTAGTGACGAGGGGTAGACATCGACACTTACAAGTGGTCCAATAAATGAATATGATAAGTCATAACAGATATGAAGCACAATAGTAGTAGTGAGATAAAAACTGTAATTAACACAATCCTCCAAAAAATTCTTTTAACGATAAAAATCTCTAAAACCTCATGTGCCATCTCAACAGATCTGAAATATCAAGTGCAACCTCAAACGGATAAGGAATACCATATAATATTCTAGGCCTCAATAGAAGGGGATCTCATGAATATCTGGACTGCTAGTGGTATAACGCACAATTATGCCGAGGTCTTACATCCCGATCTACAGTGGTCCGTACACTGCCGTGGGTCGACCGATGCGAACCATATATGCATCTTAATATACTGCTGAGGCATTCGGTGTTATGCTATAATATTGTATTTTAGTCGCTTATCGCACTCTGATTAACTGCACTTTACTTGTGTTTGAGCTTTAATTGATAGTGTTTTGCACTTATTGTGTGTTTTATGCCTTATAGGAGTGTTTCCAAGCATTGTAGATGTTATGGAATGAACTCACGTGATTTAGAACTTTGAAGTCTGAGTAAAAGCCCAAGGGATTAAGGCACTATGGTGTTCGGGTGTCGACGAGCAAGTTTGGACGTCAAAACGCAAGATTTGAGTCGTATCTGATAAATTTGCACTAGTGCGACGCAGGGTGGGAGGCATAGTGCGACGTAGCAGTGTATTTTTTTTGCCTGTTGAATTGTTGAGCTCTCTGGATTTGCCCACTAAAGCCATGCATGGTGCGTTGCCCTTTGCGGTGTGCCTGTGCAATTTTTACAGAGTAAATGTCCTATTTCGGCTAGGAAAAGGTGATTTCATTTGGGCCCGACCCTATTTGGTATAAAATACATAGAAAAATGTTATTTTCTTGACTTTTGACACATATTTGACCCAAGGAGGCAAAGGAGGAGTTGGAAGAACACGAGCACAAGGATTTCATCATTCCTTCCTCACTCAAGACACGAGATTGGATTGAATTAGTGTTTTCCTATATTTTAATTTTATCTGTGATTAATTTCTCCATATCTATGGAGTAGTTCTCTTTAGGGTTTGATGGACTTTGGGGTATTGATGATTGTTTTGGATTATAACTCTAGTTTTATGTATTGAAGCATTTTTGGATGATTTAATTTTTGCATCTATATTCACTAATTCATGTAATCAAGAGAGGCATAGCTTGTGATATCTTTGAATTATTTTGTTGGTTGAGTTCATTAATTCTTTTAAGTAATCGAAAGAGGCTAGTTGAATCATTGATTAAACCTGGTTAGGAGAATAATCGAAAGATGTTTTCCGAAAGACCAATCCAATACGCATTCTTGCATATCTGCACGTGCTTAAATTGGTACATCTTGTGAGGTTAAGACTTAATCGAGAGAAGAGTTTTCGCTGAACGTTGGAACTAATAATTGAGTGAATTTGAGATACTCACTTGAACATTAGAAGTGAATTATCTAGAGTTATATCCCAAACAATTATCTTGCACCTATCCTATCAACCCCTATTTTCTCCCACTGATAACTTCTTTGCTTATTCCTTGTTTCGATAGTCAGTAGTCAATAGCTTTAGATTCTTAGTTAATTTTAATTATTAATCATATAAATCTCGATTGTCGATTCTCCTGGATGGTAACCAAGCTAGGAACTACAAAATTATTGTTTAACACCAATCCTGTGGATAAGATATTATACTATACTATCTTTAACTAGCGAGCATTAATTTTGTGTTGTGTTTCGAGCTCGTCAAATTTTAGTGTCTTTGCCGGGGATTGGCAATGAAATAGTTTTGAAATAGTTTTTCGTGCTAATTCAAGAAATAGGTTTTAGTTTTTTTTCTTTTCTTTTCTTTTTCCTTTTCTATTTTATTTTCTTTATTAGTTAACTTCTTCTTAAGATTTGTTTTGTAGTAGCTAACAAGTTAGAGAATATACTATTGATTTTGTACTCTAAATACTGTGAAGTTGGAGTAAAACCAGCCTAAGAAAAGGGTTGAACAGTTAGTAGCTGAACATTATCAGTGGTCTGCTATGTGTTTTAAATGTGGTGAAAATCATCTATGGGTTGACCGTCAAGCAGGTATGTATATTTCCTATGGTTCCTATTTTGAAGAATCTCACTCCGTTTCTAGTTCGTATAGGTATGAGGATTCATATGGGCACAATTCTGACTCTGGTTGGGATGAATACCCTTATTATGACTAGAATGAAAGCAAAGTGAAACAACCACCTCTAGAGGAGAACGGTTGTTTAGAAGCTTTTATGCATCGGTTCATGAATAGTGTTGAAGAAAGGTTTATGCAAAATGATGAACCTATTAAGAACCTAACAACGCAAGTGAGTCAATTAGGAAGTATATTTTCAGAAATCTCATAGTGTTGTGATGGTGGATATATGGAGGAGAAACCTTGTGAGTACGAGCCTACTCAAGAGGATGAGCATCCACAGAGAGAGATTTTCACTGTTCAAGAGGACTCTGATTCAACTGAGATGATTGAAAATAAGGCTGTGGTTGAGTGTGAAGCAACAAAAGAAGAGTTCAAACCCCTATCCACCTTTCAACATTTGCAACCTTTAGTAGAAGAGAATGAGAAACAAATGGTCTTGGACATACCAGAGGAATATTCACTTGACCTTTCTTCTTTGTTTTCTTATTCTAACCTTGATCATGTGTATTTTTATTTTTGGGGATTCACAGGAATATGTGGACTGATCCTGTGAAAGAATGCAGAAACAAGTTAAGGATCATCATGAACGAGCAATTCACTGCTCAAGATGAGGAAAAGAAAGAAAGAAAAGAGCGGGACTTGCAAGTATCCTCAGTAGAATTGGGCTTGATGAGCTTCAAAAAAAATCCCAAGGAGCAAAAATTTGGAATAGATTCAGATTTAGGGGCGAAGAGTTCATAAGTTCTCGGAAAAGAAAAAAAAAAGGAAAAAAGTATGAAGAAGATAAAATGAAAAGAAAATGATGAAAAAAAAGTTGGAAAAAAATTAGAAAAAAAAAGGTGAAAAGAGAAGAAAGAAAGAAAAGGAAAAAAATAGAAAGATGATCAACACTTGATTTGAGATAATTACTAACTACAATTAACTACTAAATTAACATTATTATACTAATTGAAATTGATCCGAGAGAGTGAGAGTTGAACTAAAATGGATTTTAATCAATATGAGAAATAAGGGTCACGACAGGATAGGTGCAAGATAGGTATTCGGGATTTAACTCTGTTTAAATTTACTTTTAATGTTTTAATGATTCTCACGAATTTACTCGATTATTAGTTTAAGTGTAAACTCTACAAAATAAACTAATGTGAAGCACTATGAAGTTATGCAAGAATACGTTAATGGACTAGTCTTTAGGAAAACGTCTCTCGAATATTCTCCTAACTTGGTTTAATCAATAATACATGAAGCTCTCTCGATTACTTAAAAGAATCACTAAATTAAACCAAACCAAATAATGCAGAATTAATCACCAAAATATTCCTCTTTCGATTAAATAAACTGGTAAACAAACTCGCAATCAATTCAAAGCACCATAAACGAATTCATGCAATTAAACAAGAGTTAAATCTACAAACAACACTCAAAACACCATAT
>MCJB01000834.1:0-13846 GCA_002018475.1 Nicotiana obtusifolia | reverse complement strand
GGAAGTTTCATGTTGTTCATTTGTGGGGTGAAGTAGATTCTTATGTTTTGTTGACGAGCTTAGACTCGGGAAGATTTAGTGAATGCTTAGTGATTATGGCCATGGTAGGACGTAAGAGCTGCCAATTTGAGGCTAAGCAAATGGGTTATCTCTTACGGGGTGTCCTGAGGATTGTGTGATCCCTATGTTGTTTTTGTGGAGAGTTTTCTCTTACCAGTGGATTATATGTGTTGCAACTTAAGTTTGGATCGCTTGAGTAAGTTGGCTTGACTGTTACAAGGATGAATGCGAGATTTGCAGATGATTTGAAGTATTAGATGGTTTGTGTTACATGAGCTTATGAAGGATTGAGTTGAATTTCAGTGCGGGATCATGTCGGTAATAGAGTATGGGTATTATGAGTCATTGAGTGTTTTCTTCCATGGCTTTGAGCCAAGTGGGAGAGTCTGCTATCGACGATTTGAATGCATGGTTATGTGTTGTACTGGTTTCGGTTTTAGGCATACTTGTGAATCGGATATGACTTGCAGAGGTTAAGTTCGAGGATGACTCGAGGAAAGGAATTTCATGATACGGGTTATATTACAGTTTATGGGTATATGGGAATCATGGAATGATTGAGTTGTTATTCATAAGGGGTGTAGTGCGCGCGGTGTAGGAATTTGCTCGGTTACGTTAAGGAAGGGTTACTTCTTTGGGTGTTGTCATGCTAATGGGCACAGTTCGTTCAGCCCGTTTGGGCGGCAATTGAGATTTGAGCATAGTGGATGACTCTCAAGAAGTTTCTAATGGATTCAAGATTTATATGTAGCAATTGAGAATCTTCCAGATTTGTATATGGCTAGCATCTAAGATTTGCATTGGATGCTGTCGAGACTCGCGGTATTTCTATATCATTATAGATTCTACACTTCAGTATCAGGGAGGTAAGGGAAATAGTTTTAGGTTCACATAAGGTCTCTTCAGAGTGGGTGTCTCGGTTGTGGTACTTTTGGGGTGCTTAAGAGGGAATACAATGGCTTATGGGCCTTAGGGCGGTGCGATTTTATACTAGTGTCTCGTGTGGTGAGTTTTGGTTAGGGACGTGGTAGTATGGCTAGGAGAAGTATCAATTTGAAGGAAATTCAGAAGAAAACTCAGAGGAAATAAGACGACTTGGTAGTAGGTTGGATCAGCACGGTAATAGATATGATCATTTCTTTTGGTTCTTATGATGAGGTGAGGCCCTACGGGTGTTTCGTGGCAATACTCTTTGATTTGACGACCTGCGTGGCTCGGTTGAGTTAGAGGGATTCAATTCTGATAGCTTGGTTATGTGCAAATGGATTTCAAAGTGTTCCCAATGGTTTCTACCACGGTTTGAGACAGATATTTCCTTCCGGTGCGAGGAGCATCTTGAGTATTGTGATTTTCTACTGGATCGGATCATGTGAAAGGTTCCTGGCTAATTGAGTATGCAGTTGCTTTTGACTCAAAGTTTATTATGAGCTTCTCATACTTTTCAAATGATGGCATGATAGATGTTGTGTGTTGTATGGGATCGAGATTTGCATGTGCAAGGTGATAATTCAGTTTTGAAGGGATGATCATGAATCTTAGGCAACAGGGACGACTTCAGATGACTAGATAGATGATATTACTACTGGGTATTGCCTTAGGAGAGTGCACATTTCAGAAGGTGCACTGATTGTTGACTTACGGATGCTTCATTGGTATTGCGGTACACTTCTGGTTGATTGACTGCTGATATCAGATTTTTTCTATGTGGCTTGGAAGAAGTATTGAAGTATTCCTCGTGGAATAATCGTGTATGAGAGTTAGACATTCAGGCGGTGGAGTTGGGGTCAGATATTGTGATTCGTCTGTTCTAGTGATTTGGAGACCGGGAGTTCTCAGAATTAAATTGTTTCATGGTTGTGGACTGTGAAGATAAGGCCAAACTAGCCAGATGATTGTATGTGCTACGATTAGGTCATTGTGGAATTTCGGAGGGCTATTTATATATTTATGGATGACCAAGGTTGATTTGGGGGCCCATTGGTAGGCCCAAGGAGGATGTGTATTCTACAACGAGTCAGATTTGTTGACTCCGAATCGTCTGTATTGAGGGGTGTGGCATTCGGTTTGAGTTGATCTTGTTAGTGTTCGGATATGTTCTATATATTACTCTTCTATGCTACGAGGGATTGTGATTTGTTGGCTATATGCACACCTGGTGCGGTTTTGTTTGGTCTTGTAGCGGAACTCGAGAAAAATGGTTATTGGGGTGTGGAATGGTTGATTCGCCTTGGTTATAGCTTTTTCCGGTTGTGGTATATTGTATTGTTTGCTTCTTCATGGTAATGGCCATGAACTTTGTGTACTTGATGTTGAATTGCGTGTGGTTAATGATTTTGAGCATTGTGGCTTGAGTTATTTCGTCAGACCAGTGTTGGATGGGGTCACACATTGTAGCGGAGTTATGATAGGATATGATCCTGTGTGATAGATTTGTGTGTTTTGGTTCTACGGTGTGATGGGTTCTTAGCATTGCGTTGTGGTGGTACTTGTTGAGCTTGCTAAACGTTTCTCTCATTTGAGTTATTTTCCATTTCGGGTGCATTTGAATTTTTACTTATTGGTGCACGGATTGCATAGTTTGTGACTTGAGGTTGTATCGGTATGGCATGTCAGTAGAGTGGCTGTATTCGATGAGATGAGGTCGTTGGACCTAGAATGGGTGCTATCGGATTTGATTGTGGTATGTTTGGGAGGATAATATCGAGAGTCAGCTTAGAATTTGGGCTATGAATATGGTTAGCCGAGAGAGCTCCATGACTTTTTGATCTGATGAAAGGTTATGAGTTTCTGCATGTTTCTTTCATCAACAGCAGTGCACGAAGGTTTCGAATGAGGTTTGTTACCGGTACGCGGTGTGATTTGAGCAGCTACTATGGTCAAAAGTTATTGTGGTGAGCGTCTGAGTTATGTGGTATGTCATATGATTATATCTTGGGCAATGGATATAACTTGATACAGCTTGTTCAGAATTATACAGTGTATAGGTGCAAGATTTAGGTCTTGTAAGGAATTTCAGATGTTGGAAATTGGGTTCCAAGGTTTATGGCCTAAGGTTGAATTAAGGATCTTCAGTTAGGCTGTTTCGTCGGGCTTATATGGATTGGGGTGATGTGGGATCACCCCCGAGTGTGTGCATGATAAGGATACACGGCGATTTGATGGCTTTGGAACGACTCTTAGCACGTTCGAGGACGAACATATGTTTAAGTGGGGGAGAATGTAACGACCCAGCCGGTTGTTTTGAGCATTTGTATTTCCGTTCAGCTATTTGAAGTCTTGAGAAACACCGTATGAGGTATTATGACTTGTGTGAATTGTCGGTTTTGATTTTCAGGTTATACAGAATTGATTTGGAAGAATGGTTCTCAACTAAGAAGCTTTAAGTTAGAAGAGTTGACCAAGTTTGACTTTTTAGTATTTAACCTCGGATTGGAGTTTTGATGGTTCCGTTAGGTCTGGATGGTGATTTTGGACTCGGGCATATGCCCGGACTTACATTTGGATGTTTCTAGAAGGTTTTGGCGCTAATTGGCGAAAGTTAGAAATTTGAAGGTTTGGAAAGTTCATAAGTTTGACAGAGAGTTGACTTTGAGGATATAGGATTCGGATTATGGTTTCGGGAATTGGAATAACTTCGTTATGTCATTTGGAACTTGTGTGCAAAATTTGAGTTCATTCTTGGTTGATTTAATATGTGTAGGCGCGAGTTTTGGAAGTTGAAAGTTCAAAGTTCATTTAAGGATGTATTGAGGTGCGATTCATCGTTTCGATGTTGTTATGTGTGATTTGAGGTCTCGATTAGGTCCATGTTATGTTATGGGACTTGTTGGTATATTCAGACAGGGTCCCGAGTGGCTCGGACAAGGTTCAGATCATTTTTTTCCTCTTGTTGCATTGCTGGTTTCTGCTAAAGACTGGTGCACCAAATGGTTTACGTGATGGCATAGCAGGAGATGCGGTTGCGTAGAGGAAAGATTTGAGCTGGGCAGTTTCTTAATCGCGGTCGCGATTTGATGGCTGCGGTCGAATAGCTTGGTGTGGTTATTGTATGCGTTCGCCTAATGGAGGTCGCGTTTGTGTTGAGACTGGGAAGTCGGGAGCTGTAAAATCCTTCAATGCAATCGTGTTACATAGGTCGCGTTCGCGGAGCTTTGATGTCTGTGGTCGTCGCGTTCGCGTGGCGTGTATCGTGAATGCGTAGTGGATTTTTGGTGGAAGTGACTTTCCTTCTTCACGATCGCGAAGTTCTGTACGCGATCGCATAGAGTATTTCTGGGGCAGTGCATCTTTCTTCTTCGCAATCGTGATGGTATTCCCGCGATCGCAATTCATTAATTCGTCCAGTGATTATAAGTACTCTATTTTTGGGGGTTTCGGCCATTTTAGCATATTGGAGCTATGGAGCTCGGAATGAAGCAATGTTTTAGGCGATTTTCACCATATGTATTGGGGTAAGTGTTCTCTACTTGGTTTTTGTTATACTTCATGAATCTATCTTCATTTTTGGTAGTTGGATTGTGAATTTTAAAGAGAAAAATTGAGGATTTTGTCTAAAGTTTCATAGAGCAAATTTTTAAGTTTTGAACATCGGTTCGGAGTCGAACTTGAATAAAACTTGTATAGTTGAACTCGTAATTGAATTGGTTGTCGGATTTTGTGAGTTTTTTCGGGTTCCGATGTGCGAGCCCGGGTTTGAATTTTTGGTTAACTTTGGGCTTTTGATTAAAGATTCGACTTTTATCGAATGGGTTTGATTCTTTTTATTTATATGATGTTCTTGAGTTGCTTTTGACTAGTTTCGAGCCGTTCAGAGGTCGATAAGCACGGGATGGCATTTCTAGAGTATTATGTGGCTTGCTCGGTATTGGATTTAGCTTGTTCCAGCAAGTAACACTTTTAAACTTAGTGCTGAGGGTATAAATCCCTGAATGTATGTGATATGTGTTTGGTGTTGAGGTGACGCACATACTAGATGACGGGCATGTGGGCGTGCACCGCGTGAATTATGACTTGATTGATTCTGTGGTACTCTGTAGTGACCTAATCTTGTTTCTATTCTTGAAATTTCTACGTACTAGAGTAATTGAGATGTGATCCATGCTAGAAACCATGTCTAGGCTATATGCTTGTCCTGTTAGGACCCACTGAGTTCATTTCTAATGTTGAGTTATTTGCTTACATTGCAATTACATACTCAATCATACTTATTTATTTGCATATCATATTTCACTCTCTGTTGCCATTTATTGATATAACATATCATCATTTTTGGGCTGGTTTTCATGATATTGTGAGACCGAGAGACTGGAGAGATTGATGACTGAGTTGAGGCCAGAGAGCCGGATTGTGAGTGATATTGATGGGATTGGGCTGCACGCCACAGCAGGTATTATTGATTCATGATGGGATCGGGTTGCACGCCGCAACATGCTTTATTGATTCATGCCATGATTGGCTTATTATAGCGCTTGGGCTGGATCTGCCTCTCAGGAGTCTGCACACCCACAGTGAGGGCAGTTGCAATTGATTCATTTGGGCTGGATCTGCCATGTGCAGTGCTGAGTGACTGGGAGTGTTAAGGGCTGGATTTGCCTTGTTCAGTACTGAGTGACTGAGTGTGTCGTGTGATTGAGCGTGATGAGTGGAAAGTGTAAGACAGTGAGATTGAGTACTTTGAGAGTGTGAGTACATGAGTTCATCACTGTGAGGCATTGCATTTGACATGGATACTTGACATACAAGCACAAAGATGCATTTCCTCATGCTATGCGGTTTTGATGACATTCGTGATTTCATGTGCACACTGATATGTAGGCATAGAGAAGTACCTTCCTCATGCTATCTGATAATGAAATATCTTACTTATTGTTGAAAGGTTTTGGAAAAAACCACAGTTTTTCTAACTTACTCATATTTGGTGATTTTAATGAAGGATTTGGGTTTTACTGTTATACCTAAAAAGCATGACTATTTTTCTGTAACTGTTAACGAGCTGAGCATCACATCTGTGAGTTATTTCTTTTATCACTTTTATTATATGGTTATGAACTGTTGTTGGCTATTGGTGTTGGACTCTGACCTTTGTCCCAGCTCGTCATTACTTTCAACCTAAGGTTAGATTTGTTACTTATTGAGAGTATGGGTCGGTTGTACTCATACTACACTTGTTCACCTTGCGTGCAGATTTTTGATGTTGATGTTTGTGTATGGCGGGAGTTGGCATTGAAGACGTACCTGTGTTCTGGTCATAGGTGACTCTTGATCTTGGTAGCTTTAGAATTTTAATTTACTCATGTATATTTTAGACAGATGATGTATTTATATCATACCAGCTTTGTAAACTCTAAATCTTAGAAGCTCATGATTTGTACTACCAGTCCTTGGGATTTTGTATAAAAGCTCAGTTATTTCATCGTTTTTGCCTCATCAAATTTCATTGAAATTGATTTATTGTTAATTGGCTTAATTAGCGGGTTAGATTAGATGCCATCACGGGTAGTTAAATTTTGGGTCGTAACAATAAACATCGAAAAATAAAAGACAAGGACGTGACGAACCGGCAACATATGGAGGCGAACACGGTTGACCATCGGAGTTGCTATCGAGGTGGTTCCCATTCTCATGTCTAGACAGATATCGAAAATTACCTGTCTGAGCCTCCTATATTATCTTTTAAACTATTTTCGAAAATATTTCCTAAAACCAATTTCCCAAAAATAGTTTTAAACTATTTCCAAAACCAATTTCCCAAAAATATTTTCCAACTATTTTCAAAACAATCTTCCCAAAAAAAATTTCAAATAAAATCATTTCAAAAAATAAATTAGTTTATTGTGTACTTTATATCTTAAGAAATTTTACTTATCTTTTCTTGCGAGGTACTATTATGTGGAGTCATTTTTGGAAGTCGACACTCGGAGATGAAATGATAAATCCTAGTCAAAGCTCCCCGCTTCGTACTTCCCGTTCCCGGATGTACCCTAAAATACAATTATAGTAAAATCGCACATAGATATCACATCTAATTATTTGTTTATTATGCTTGATTGATATTTGTTTATATGTGATAACACTTAGGACAAAATATCTAGTTAAATAATCAACACTAAATATGTGTGCCAAATATGTGTGTAGCTTGCATCTATAATTGGAATATTTGATACACATTTGCAACTTGATTAGTTGACTAGCATCGATATGAACCTAATTAATTGAACTAGTTGTTCGCTACATAAGCATGATATTTTTTATAAGATAATTTTATATCTTCTGACATGTGTGCCATAATTTAGTTACACTTTCAGGTCACTCCATCTATAAATTATTCACTCTAGTAACTTCACTTCAAATAGATGCAAGCATGGTACAAATCCATGATTGTAATGATCCAGTCGGTCAGGTTGAGCATTTGCACTTCGTCCGGTAGTTTGAGGACACGAGTAGCTCTGTATGATATATTACAACTTGTTTGTTTCGTCATTTTCGATTTTGGGGTGCTTTAGAATTATTTTGGAAGAATGAATTTCATTGTTGAAGCATTAAGTTAGAAGAGTTGACCAAGTTTGACTTTTGTACGTTTGGCCCCGGATCGGGGTTTTTATAGTTCCGTTAGGTCCGGATGGTAATTTTGGACTTGGGCGTAGGCCCGAAGTCGTATGTGGATATTTCTAGAAGGTTTTGGCACAATTTGGTGAAAACTGGAAAGTTAGAGGTTTGGAAGGTTGAGAGGTTTTACCGGGAGTTGAATTTATTGATATCGGGTTTGGATTTCGATTCCAAGAGTTGGTATAGCTTCGTTGTGTCATTTGGAACTTGCATGCAAAATTCGTCGTCATTCTAGGTTGATTTGATATGATTCGACGCAAGTTGTAAAAGTTAAAATTTCATAAGTTTATTAAGTTCAATTCGAGGTGGGATTCATAGTTTTCATGTTGGTTGATGTGATTTGAGCCTCGAGAAGGTCCGCATTATGTTATGGAACTTGTTAGTATGTTTCAACGGGGTCTCGTGGGGCCTCGGGTGTGTTTTAGATAGGCTATAGGACATTTCTCCAGGTTATTAAACTGTTGTTTTGCTGAAGCCTGATTTCCTTGTTCGCGATCGCGAAGTTCCAATCGCGATCGCGTAAGCTGCTTTGTGACTAACCATTTTTCCTTCTTTGCATTCGCAGTGAAAGGTCCGCGATCCCGTACTTGTGGGTTCTGCTTCATCGCATTCGCATTTGTTGTTTCGCGATCGCGTAGTAGGCGACCATGCTGGTGAGGCTAGGTTTATTGTTCTTCACGTTCGCATCATAAGGTTCGCGATCGCGTAAGCGGAGGTCGCAGTGAACCGCGTTCGCATCCCTTGATTCGCGTTCACATAGTGCTTTTGTGGGGGGCAGCATTATTTCTTCTTCGCGATCGCATGCATTCTTTCGCGATCGCGTAGTGCATTTTTGGGCAGTAGTTGTTTCTTCTTCGCGATCACGATGTGCAAATGCCTGGTCAGCAGAATATTAATTCCCAATCAAGGGTTTTGTTCCAATATCATCTTTTGAGCTAGAGGCCTCGGATTTGAGCGATTTTTGAGGGGTGCTTCACGAGTTGGATTCGGGTAAGTGTTCTGCACCCTAAATTGATTATATTTCATGATTCCATAATTGTTTTTACCATTAAATTTTTGAATTGAATGAGAGAAAATGGGAAATTTTGTAAAACCTTTCAAAAATATAAAATGAGGATTTGAAGGCCGATTTTATGTTGGAATTTAATAATTTTGGTATGGTCGGACTCGTATCGAAATGGGTGTTTGGATCTTGTGAATATTGTCGGGTTTTGATGTGCGGGCTCAGGGTTGACGTTTTAGTTTTCTTTAAAGATCGAAGCTTTATTGTTCGGAATTATTTCCTATGGTTTTTATTTATCATATGAAGTTACTTTGGCTAGATTTGAGCCGTCCAGAGGTTGTTTAACACGAGAATGTCATTTTAGAGTATCGATTTAGCTTCTTCAAGGGTGTCTTGTCTGACTTCTTGTGAGGGAAACTACCCCTTAGGATTTGAGTTGATTGTGCTATTTGTGTTATGAAAAATCCCTGTACGCAAGGTGACGAGTGGATACATGGGCTATATGTGGTATTTGACCGGTTTAGGTTATCTAGACTCTTTCCATTCCTTTAATTGAATTTTCATGACGTGTTAAGGCTCTAATTATTAATCTATTCTTACATGCTTTATTTGACGTAGCACTTATTGTACTCGTTACTTGTTATTTTGCCCTTACATGTGTTAGTTTAAGCTATTGCCTTCCTTATTGTCTTGTTACCTTTTAATTGTTGAGTGCATGACTCTGTGCCTATTTGCTACTTGTCTTAACTGTTTTACTTACACACCTTAGTTGCCACGTGCTTTACTTGTCCTGTCATTTTTGTAATATTTGTTGCATTCCTGTGATTATTACGTGGTTCCTTTATTGTCGTGTACTCATACCCTTTGATTGTAGAAATTCTTGTAAATTGAGTTATTGGATTGTTGTTAATTTAAATTGCTTGTGGATCGGGTTACACACCGCAACAGGTGAAATAAGGGAGGATTGTGATATAATAATATGGTGGGATCTGGTCGCACGCTGCAACGGGTGGAATAAGGGAGGATTATGTGATATGGTGAAATGAGGAAGGATTTGATATTGATACGGTGGGATCGGGTTGCAATCCGCAATAGATTTTATATTTTATTCTTGATATTAATGTGGTGAAATAAGGGAGGATTGAGTTTGTACTGTTGGATCGGGTTGCGCGCCGCAATGGATTGTGTGTGTTGTATTTATTGTTGTATTGTGTTAGCTTTCAGTATTTATCATATGAGATTCTGAGGACTGATATTTCTGCGTCTACTGATTTCGAAGATTGAGTTATTTTCATTAGTTTACTGCTTTGCCGCCATTTTCTGCTTTCCTTTCCTATTATTATTATTTTGGTGAATTGATTTTAAGATGAAATTACTACGCTGAGTCATTATCACATACACTGTTGAGTTGTTAGCAACGTAACGATTTGAAGTAAAAGAATTTTTAACGTGCTTATCTTACGTGACACTTAAGTTGGGAAACCGTCGTTTCATTCAGTACTTTACTATTCTTATATTTAATTTTAAAAATCGTTATTTAATTTGGTGTTACTTAAAACCGTCACATGCTTTTGGTGTTGCCTCATTAAATTGTCATCACTTTTCCATCAACTCTTGGTCGTACACAATCACACACAAGTCACGTGATGGTTGTCTTTTCACCCCTCCGAACCTTCTTTCAAAACTCTCTAGTTTCTGAGATTGGCATACGAGGTTAACTTCTTACCATCTTGCAGTTGTCCTTAACTCATGTCCGAATCTAGGTAAATCCGCTATTAGAATTCCTAGGTCACTGTACACATAATCTTGCAGCTTGCTTTAGCTGAATTAATCCTTGCATATCCTTTATTTGATGCATATTCTTGGTATATTTTTTATATATTTGTCGCCTGCATTGTTATGTATCCTTTATCTCTTATATGTACATTATGTTTGTTATCCATTATTAGATGATCTCTATCTGACTAAACTCTGGTTGACTTGTGTTGAACCTTGATCTTTCAAATGCACATTCCTATTCCGGTCTTCATGACCATTCTCATAATCGTACCATCATCTGGACTCTACCACCCTTCTCAAAGATACGTCTATCTAGCTTGGTATATATTCCACTGATTTGATGTATTTTTCTCAATCATGCCTCACACTTTCATTGACTCTCGTCATTTGAACTGATCCATGCACTATGCTACCATTTATCTCTTATTCAGACGTTACCAGTCTCTACCCACCCAAGAAATTCTCGTTCATCATCACAATTCTTCTCAAAGAACAATCACTCATTCTTGATAACCATATAGATTTCTTTAATCCAGTAGTTGGTCCAAACTACGTTTTGACCTGATTCTTGTCTTGGCAGGATTCATAGGCAGACCTACATAAGAGTTCGGTCTCCCTACTGTTTGAAATTAATTTTTTCAGTATTGAAAACTGAGGCAATTCTTTTGGAACAGTGCAATGATGCTCTCAACCCAGAAGTCTCCGAGAGCGTCAACCAAATTTCATCAAAAATCCAAACATCAAAATACCATGCCAACTTTACTTTGACCCTTACTCGACTTAAATCCCAACATATAGGATGCAAGTCCTTTCTTCAAAAATCTGGCTAAGGAGTCATGATGTTCGCTCCTACTTTCAAACTTCAGAGATTCAATACAAGTCAACCCATTTTGTTACAAGGGCAAGTTGTTAGTCAACCTTCGAGAAGTGTCATGCTCGCACGACTCGGACAAACAAAGAAGAACAAACGAAGCCTCAAGTCAACGCGAATAAATTCCCTCCCTTGAACTAATAATTTTTATTTGGATGTAGGAGGGACAACACAATCTCTGGAACCATCATGGAATGCAGACATCGCGTTCCTGATCACAACCGGATACACCACTGACGGCACGACTTAACTTTGCACCTTCTTACTCTTATAACTTCACCCAAAAGGGACCCTAACATTTTCTCCTCTGAGTTTTGCAGGTACATCATCCTGGGCACTTCACGAAAGATATCATCTGGTCTCGAACATAGTGGAACATCAGTCAGATAATCAAGGGAGAAGTAGTTTAACAATGAACTCGATCAATTTTCATGACTTTGCTGCTCTCACGACTTTTCTATATTCAGATCAAAACATCGTTCCCGGTTGTCAACTGGGGACGATCATCAAATGGTTCATGTGGACAGCCGAAAGGTGCATCATCTTGGGACTGCACCGGAAATAGCATCCGACATCGGATATTGTGGAACATCAACCGAACAATCAAGTGAGTGTTAGTTACAATTCTTGATTCCATTATTTTTGTGACAGCAATACTCTCACAATATTTCTATATCTTGATCAGATTATCGCCCTAATAGTCGGGGACGATCACCAAAAGGTTCCAGTGGACAGTTGGAAGGTCGCGAAAAAACATCCCTACAGTCAAATGGGAGATAACCACAACAATTAACTTGCAAATAGTCAGGGGCATCGAGGCACTGTTCGAATGAGCAGCTGGGGCACATCTTCTGGAGGGAGACACGCTTGAATTCTAGAGATACCACACCCAATCATGGGTACAATGAGGCATCGCTCCAAGTTTGTCTATACCCTTGCATTTCGTACATATCTTTGATGCAGTTAATTTAGTTAGTTGCAATGCCTTTAAATAGGAGAGTAAAAGAAGTGTTGAAACTCATACGTCTCATACTTTCCAACCTTCATGAACTATGCGTACTTGATTCTTGACCTTGTGTCAAGATACGTAGGCAACCCGTCATGTGTCCGATTTTTCTCGTCCTTAATTGGACGAGTAGGTCATGTCTGGCCACTTGGGCCATAGTTGACCGAAGATCCTTGTGAAGGGTCATCTCTGAAAAATAATGTAAAAATGTATATATCTTCCCCTATTGCTTCGAAGTCTTTCTGTAGACATCAAAGGAAAATAAAAATCCAAACATATTCCTACATAATTCTTCCTTGAGGAAATTCAAAAGAAATAATCTGAAATATCTTCCTCTATCCCTAATCTCCCCAAACTACGCCTGACCTGATTATCATTTCGACAAGATACGTAGGCAACCTTTGGGTTCGGTCTCATTTTTCATAAAATCAAAAAAGTTATTAATCAAGGACCCTTCCCGAGTTCGATCACATTTTTTTAGAGAATCAAAAAAATCAATCAAGGACCCTTCTTGGGTTCGGCTATATTTTTCAAAAAAAAATCAAAAGCAATCAAGAATCCTTCTTAGGTTCGATCTCATCTTTCAAAAAATCAAAAAAATTCTCCCATCGTGTGGAGATTTTTCAATCCGTGTCTCTCCCATCACGTGGAGATTTTTACATTTCAGCCACTCGCCTCATGTAGAGATTTTTAATTCTTGTCTCTCCCATCGTGCAAAGATTTTACTTTCCTATTAGCAATCATAAACGGAACTGTAGCCAGCCCCATCTAATAATCAATGCTCCTATACGGAACGGTACACAACCCGTCAGTTTACTTTTCTGTCAGCACTCTAAACAAAACGGTACCCAGCCTCGTCTAACAATCTACGCACTTATGCGGAATGGTACACAACCCGTCATTTTACAATCCTGTAACCGCTCCTAAACGGAACGGTACCCAGCCCGCCTAGCAACCAATGCTCCTATACGAAACGGTACACACCCATCATTTTACTTTCCTATCTGCGCTCCTAAACAGAGTGGTAACCAACCCCGTCTAACAATCAATGCTCCTATACAGAATGGTACACAGCCCGTCATTTTACTTTCCTGTCAGCGCTCCTATACGGAACGCTACCTAGACCCTTCTAACAATCAATGCTCTTATACGGAACGGTACACAACTCGTCATTTTAATTTCCTATCCATGTACTGATATCGCTTCAGAACGGTACTAAAGACCATCTATATTCAATGCTCCGATATCGCTTCGAAACGGTAACCACAAAGCCCGTTTTACCTTCAATTCTCTTTATCAAAATTCAAAAACTCCCTTATTCAAAAAATCAAAAAAAAATGAAATGAAAATCTAAAAATATTTTCTTTCTACCCTCCCTGAACTACGCTTGATCTGATTCTCATTTCAACGAGATACGTAGACAACCTTCGGGTTCGGTCTCATTTTTCAAAAAAAAAAACAAAAAATGATTAAGTCCAAAAAATCCAAAAAAATAAATATATATATATATATATATATATAT
>MCJB01000833.1:17360-44178 GCA_002018475.1 Nicotiana obtusifolia | reverse complement strand
TATATATATATATATATATATATATATATATATATATATATATATATATATGTATGTTTGGGATGGATCTTCCCTGGGCTGGAATGGTCATATACAGTATTGAGTGATTGAGTATTCCGAAAGTGTGAGTGCACGAAGCTTCTAGTGTGGTGAATCACATACAGCATGTACATTGGCATACAGATATGGAGAGGCCATATTCCTTATATCATTCATAATTGATCTATCTTACTTGCACTGAGTTTAACTGTTGAACTTGAAGGCATGCCTATCTTTCTATGTTGTAATTTCTATTATTTAATTACATCCGTGAAGCTCGTCACTACTTTCAGTCCATTATTTAGTATTGTTACTTGCTGAGTTGGTTATACTCACGCTACACCCTGCACTTCATGTGAAGATCCAGGTGTTTCCGGATATGGTGGGTGTTGATCTCTTTACACAGCTTGTTCGTTTGGAGATTCCAAGTTAGCTGCCCAGCGTTCGCAGACCTTGTCTCTCTTTCTCTATCTTTCAGCTTTATGTGTTATGTTTTGGTCTTTCACAAACAATATTTCTAGACTTGTGTTATATAGACGCTCATGTACTCAGTGACACCCCGATGTTGGGAATTTCCGTATTGTCTTTTGACTTTATATCCAGTTTTGAGGGTTTTAATGATTTACACGTGTTATTCTTATTTTTCATTTAAAAGTTGTTGGAAGTATTCTTAAGTTTCGACTTCCTAGCACAACATTAGGTGCCATCGTGACTGGCTAGTTTTGGGCCATGACAAGTCCCTCTCCACTCTAATCGAGGCAACCCCGGCATGGCTAAGGTCACCGTCTTAGCGTGACAATCCAATATAGCATGATACAGTGACAACTAATCCATGCCCAAAATAACATCAAAGTTTACCATATCAAGAACTAGGAGATCTACACTAGTCTCAAGACTCCCAATAGTAATCACACACGAGCGATAAACACAATCTACAACAATAGAATCTCCTACAAGCAATAGACACATGCACAGGAGCACTCAAAGAATCACGAGGCACAAACAGATATGAAGTAAAATAGGATGACATGTCGGAATAAGCAGAGCCCGGATCAAATAGAACTGAAGCATCTCAATGGCAAACTGGAACAATACCTGTGATAACGGCGTCGGACGACACGACCTCAAGTCTAGTTCGAAATGCAGAAAAATGGGGCTAGGCCCCACCACTTTGGCCTCTGCCTCTCGGACAGCCTCAAGCTAGCTGGCCTCCACCTCTAATTGCCTGAACTCCCCCTATGGCAGTCTGAACCCCGCCTCTAGCTGGCTGAGCGAGCGGTGAAGCAACCGGTACCGAGACCATGGCACGAGAACTCTACTATGGCTTGTTGCTCGACAATCTAGGGCAATACCTCCTAATGTGACCTGCACCCCACACTCAAAACACCCTCTCGACTGCTGAAGTTGAGACTTAAGCGGACGGGCCGGATAACAACGACAGTAACTCTGGATCGGATGCGCACTAATACAAGTTGATGGTGCACTATAGGCTAGCTGCTCAGGATGAGATACATAAGGAACACGACTAACCGAAGCACCGCGGGATGCCTAAAGCGCTGATTTGAACGGCCTAGGAGGATGGCCTCTACCAAAAGTATCCCTCCCTCCAGATTAGGCACCGTTAAAACCACCGAAATGACGAGGCCTCTTATCAGAAACTGGCCCCTCCCTTGACCACGAACCATCTCGACCTGTCTAGCAATCTCTACAGCCCTTCGAAAAGAAATATCATCTCCAGTCTCCTTGGCCATGTATAGCCTCATACTGAAAATGAGACCATCGATGAATCTTCTCACTCTCTCCCTCTCAGTACGGAGCAAAACAACGCCATGCCACCCTGCTGAAGGCGCTCAAATTGTCTGCAATACTCCTCTCTCAGAGTGAAAGGAATGAACTTCTCTAGAAAACGCTGTGAAAGCTAATCCCAGGTAAGTGAATGCGAACCAGCTGGTTTGATCGACACATAATCTCTCCACCATCTCTTGGCAGAACATGTCATCTGGAACACTGCAAAGTCGACCCCATTGGTCTCAAAAATACCCATATTGTGCAACACCTTATGGCAATGGTAAGTAATCCTTTGGGTCCTCAGAAGGTACACCACTAATGTGAATAGGGAAGTACTTTCTAAACTTATCCAGCCTCATAAAGGGCTCAAAAGACATAATGGGCTTATCCCCGGCCTGTGCCGCAACAACCAGTTGAACTACCCCAACTGGTCTGATATAGGGGAGCCATCTGCTCCGGAGTGTGAGTAGCGGGAGTCTATTCTCCTCCCCCAGCCTGAGAGACCGCTGGTGCCACTGGGAATGCACCGGTCTTGGACATACTCTCCATAAGGCCCACCAAGCGGACTAGAGCATCCTCAAGCACTGGAGTGGCTATAAATCTCTCTGGGACCTGAGCTGGTCCAACTGGTACGGTCCGAGCTGGGATCTCCTCCTCATGTGCAAAGCGAGGTTCCACTATGGGTGCTGCTGCTCGAGCTCTAGGTTGAGCTCTGCCGCTACCTCGGCCTGTACCTCGACCTCGGCCGCAGCTTCTACCTATGGTGGTAGCTGCAACAGAGGACTCCGGCTCCTGCTCGACTTTAGATGTTGTGCGTGTTCTCACTATCTGCGAGAGAGCAAGAATGGAATGATTCAAACCTCAAGATGAGATACATAAAGACCACGACTACACGAAGCACCATGGGATGCCTAAAGTGCTGACTTGAACGGCTTAGGAGGATGGTGTCTACCAAATGTGCCTCCAGATGAGGCACCACTAAAACCACCAAAATGACGAGGCCTCTTATCAGATACCGGCCCCCTCTCCTGACCACGCACCATCTTGATCCGTCTAGCAAGTTCAACGGCCCTCCGAAAAGAAATATCATCTCTAGTCTCCTTGGCCATCTATAGCCTGATACTGAAAGTGAGTCATTCGATGAAGCTCCTCATTCTCTCCCTCTAAGTAGGGAGAAAAAAAACAACCTGGCAAGCTAGATCCACAAATCGAATATCATATTGGGTGACAGTCATGCCACCCTACTAAAGGCGCTCAAACAGTCTGTGATACTCCTCTCTCATAGTGAAAGGAATGAATTTCTCTAGAAATAGCTGTGAAAACTGATTCCAGACAAGTGAAGGCGAACTAGCTGGTCTGGTCAACACATAAACTCTCCACCATCTCTTGGCAGAACCAGTCATTTGGAACACTACTAAGTCGGCCCCACTGGTCTAAAAAATACCCGTGTTGTGCAACACCTTGGGCAATGATCCAAGTAATCCTGTGGGTCGTCAAAAAGGTGCACCACTAACGTGAATAGGGAAGAGAATTATAAACTCATCCAGCCTCATCAAGGGCTTAGCAGACATAACAGGTAATCACCGGGCCTTGCTGCAACAACCGATTAAACTACATCAAGAGAATAAAGGTAAGAGGCAATAAAGAACCACATAATAATCAAATAATCTCTAACAATTCAAAGTTTTTACTTTACAAGTTTATCGGTATCTAACAAACTAAACAAACTCACGCAAATGAAACTACATCATAGAATGCAACAAATATTACAAAAACAATAGGACAAGTATGACATGTGACAATCAAAATGTGCAAGTAAAAAAATTAACGACAAGTAGAAAATAAGCATGGAGTCACGGAAGGAGCGAATAATTTAGTACAAGAATAATTAAATTACAAGTAACTATTATCGCATAGAAGTCAAATAAAGCACGTAACAGTCAAGGCATGGAACAAGATACTTCATGAAATAACGAATAACATGGAAAACAGATATCCAGAAAACACGTAGTTCAAAAAATCTTAATTCCCTCAGTTCAAGGTTAGATCCAACACTTACCACACTCCGCAACCAAATCAAAGCTCAACCGGGGCCTTTCCTCTAGAATTAGCCTCCAAACCAATCAAATACAACCAAATATAGTTCATACAAGTAAAAATATGCTTTAAAAGCTGCCCACGAGTGAAAAAGCCTTTAATGAGTTTAGAAAAAGTCAACAAAAGTCAACCTCCAGTTTGCTTGGTCAAAACCCGAGATTCAGACACAAAACCTAATTACCAATTCACCCTCGAGCCGGATTATGTGATTAGTTTCGAAATCCGACCTCAATTTGAACTCTAAATCTCACATTCTCAAAATTTTCAATTTCTACCTAAATCCCTAAATGGGTGTTTATGGAAATTGAAGAAAACAAGTTAAAATCTACTAACCTATGAAGTTAGGATGAAGATTCTCTTCAAAGTCGCTTCTAGGCCAAGCTCAAACTTGAAAATGGTGAAAAGTGGGTTGAATTCGGACTTTAGGATATATAAATAACTGGGCGTCAGGCATTCTTCGCGTTCGCGAATAGCCTGACGCGATCGCGAAGTGCAGCGACCCAAGTGGCCTTCACGTTCGTGATGGCTTGTCCCCCTGGCCTTCGCGTTCGCGAGCCTGTGCTCACGTCCGTGTAGAACAAGCCTACCTCCTCCCATAATGCCTTAACCCATATTGTTTGCGTGGGTTGCTTCGTGATCGCGAAGAACAAAACACCAGACAGCAGAAAACCAACTGAAGCTACAACCACCAAGCCCAAAAATGGCCCGTAGCCTATCCGAAAGTCACCCTAGCCCCTCGGGCTCCTAACAAAACATGCACGCGAGTGTAATAACATCATACGAACTCGCTCGCATGATCAAAACACAAAAAGCAACACCTAGAACTATGAATCGGACATCAAAATGCCTGAAGTTTTAAACGAAACTTAAGAACTTTCAAATTTACAACCGAGCGTCTGAATCATATCAAATCAACTCTGTTGTGCACCAAATTTTGCAGACAAGTCAGTAATAGCAGAATGAACCTATACCAAGTCATGGAACCGAATACTGACGCGGTAGCTATAAAATCAACCTACGGTCAAACTGTAGAATTTCTTAAACCTTTGTACAAGTTTTCAACAAATCATGTCAAAACAAATTAAAGATTTCCAATTCAATTCCGGGCAGATGCCGAATTCCAAAATCATGATACGGACCCAATGGGATCATCAAAACATCGATCCTGGTCCGTTTACACAAAATGTCGATCGTAGTCAACTCAAGTCATTTTTAAGGCAAAAATTCACACTTTCTTCAATTTTCACATAATGACTTTCCAGAGTAAAAAACAGACCGTGCATGCAAATCGAGGAACTCTAAATGGAACTAATCGAGGTCTTGGAATACGAAAATAAAGGCTAAAACTCAACATGTCCTACCTGGTCATCATAGAGAGATGCACCAGTTAGGATCGAACACAAGACCTTATGTAAAATTAGAACCCTCATGACTGCGCCTTCTGGAAAATTACTAGAAACAAGCAGGTTTTGCCTCTATATGAGTATTTAACTATTTTTAAATATAATTATCAATATATATCGTATAATGTTTTATCAAAGCGGATTAAGTTGAACCGACTTAATAGCAAGTGAGTCCGCCCCTGATTCTCAACTTCTCTTAGCTCCATTAAAGTTCTACTTATCTCAGTTTCAATCGAGTATGATCTGCAATTCCTTGGAGCAGAGACCTTTCTTTTTGCGATAAAAAAAAAGAATAGAAAATGTCTTTAAAAATTGTAAAGCACAAGATGCAGCATAATTTTATTAAGATGTGAATTATGAAATTGGTTTTGAGCATGCATTTGGAGTACAAAAAAAATTCATTTTAACATGAAGATGTATCTCTTTCTAGATCTGGCAAATGATACTTTTAATACATTAAGCACCAACATATGAAAAAATAAAGATTTTTTCCTATATGTACTAAAATATAAAATTATTTATCCGCTTTAACTAAGGTTTCTTATTTATCATAACTAATTGGATTTCTTTACAAATTACATACATCTCCTGTTAAATGGCTCCCAAACCATAATTAGCACGGAGGTAATAATATTCATACAAAGAAAATATAACTACCACATAATACAACTTAAATAAAAATTTGATATAAATTTCATACAACTGTTTTAATTTTAATCCAATTTTGAAAATGCAATCTTCTAATGTATTTTGTATGTGTATTATTTATGTGTCATGTGTTCTTCTTTCTCTTCAAGATTCAGTATAAAAATTTAGTCAAAATCAACTCGAGTCTTCACCAATATCCTAATAATTGAGCTATAAAAGATCTAAATTAAATTCTCAATCGTGTGAAACAACACTCAATTCAAACAAATAATAATTTTAAAATTTTAAAATTCAAATTGAAAGCATTAATGCTTTTTAATGGCTGTCAATGACTGGTGGATAATGGCTGGTTCGCTAGTGATAGTCGGCAACTTGAAAATTATTGTTGAATTCCCTGAAAAAAGGAAAGAGAAAGAAGAGGAGAAAAGAGAAGAGATGAGAAGTAGAGAAAATGGAAGGAAGAAAAAATTGGGGGGGATGGGGGGNTGGGAGGGGGGAGGGGGGAAGGAGAGAGAGAGAGAAATTACTGGACAATTGGCTGAAGGGGTGGTATTCGATTACCACATTAAAAGGCTACACTAAAAATAATACTCATTTAATACTAATTTATATATAATTGTTACATTACTTATCAAATTGTAATCTGTAACGACCCAACCGGTCGTTTTGAGCATTTGCATTCAGTTTGGCAGTTTGACGTCATGAGTAGCTTCGTATTGTGTATTATGACATGCGTGTACCGCCGTCTTTGGTTTTGCGAGTGGTCCGTGATTGATTTAAAAGGATGATTCTCAGTTGATAAGCTTGAAATTGAAAGGGTTGAGCAAGTTTGACTTTTATGTATTTGACGTAGGATCAAAGTTTTGATAGTTCCAGTAGGTTCGTATGGTAATTTTGAACTTGGGCATACACCCGTATTTGCATTTGGGTGTTCTATAAGGTTTTGGCTCTATTTGGCAAAAGTTAGCAATTTGAAGGTGTGGAATGTTCATTGGTTTGACCGGGAGTTGACTTTGATGTTATCGGGTTCCGATTGTTGTTCCGAAAGTTAGAATATGATCGTTATGTTATTTGAAACTAGTATGCAAAATTTGAGGTCATTCTGAGTTGATTTGATATAGTTCGGAATAAGTTTTTGAAGTTAAGAAACACTATTCAGTGTGTTTGATGTGGGGTGCGATTCATGATTTTGTTATTATTTTTTTGTGATTTGAGACTTTGAGTAGGTTCATATTGTATTTTAGGAATTGTTTGTATGCTCGGGTGGGGTCCCGAGGGGGTTGGTAAGTTACATTTGGATGTGTTTTATGTTGCTGGTTTGCTGGTGTCGGGTAATGCATCGCGATCGCGAGCATGAGATCGCGTTGGCGAAGAGTCAGGTGAGCTGGAGGAAATTCGTCCTACGTGTTCGCGATTATGAGGACGCGATCGTGAAGGGTCTGTGCATGAAGGTCTGTGCATTTGCAAAGATTGAATCGCAGACGCGAAGGGCGATTGGGAGCTAGGAGCTTTGTGCGTCGCATTCGTGGGGTGTGTTTGCTTTCACTATGTTTGGGCGCGCTGGTCAACGCATTCACGGAGATGATTTCTAGAAAGAGGAAGTTTTGTGCTTTGTGAACGCAAGACTTCTTTCGTGTTCGCGAAGGGCTCACTTGGGCGGTACTATAAAGTACTCTATTTTCGGACTTTGAGTTATTATATCATATTTTGAGTTTGGGAGCTCGGATTTTGGCGATTTTGGAGAGAATGTTTACCACATGGATTGGGTAAAGTACTTTTGACTAGGATTTAATTATTTTACATGATTCCATCTTCGTTTTGGCATTTAATTTGATGAATTTAAATGAGAAATTGGGGGGGTTTTGTCTAATCTTTTCTCAAGTGAATAATTGAGCTTTGAACATCGATTTGGAGCCAGATTTGAGTGAAATTAGTGTGGCTGGACTCGTATTCAAATGGATTGTAAGAATTTGTGAGTTTTATCGGATCTGGGTGGGGGCGCGGGTTGACCTTTTTGTTGACTTTGAGTATTTTATTAATGATTTGACCTTTATATTTTTGGGTTTGCTTCCTATCGTATTATTTGATGATTTCGAGTTGATTTTTGGGTGGTGGAGTTTGTAGTGTATCGATTTGGCTTGTTTGACGTAAGTTTCTTGCCTAGCTTTGTTGAGGGAATTTTTTCTACTAACTTATATTATTTGCTACATGCGGGGGTGATGCATAAAAGAGGTGACGAGCGTATATGCATGTGCCAGAGTTTTACACGCTCGGGAGAGGGAAATTTTATGCATTATTTGTGCTTTGATGAACTTGGTGGTTATTTTACTTATGCCTTTTTTTATTTATATGACTAATAAGCTCAATTAATTGCATTAGAAATCATGTTAGATATGACATTTTAAAAAAGGATTTAATGTGTTATTTTCGGACTATTTACATACTTAATTGACCGTAGTATCATGAACACCCATTTATAGTTGTTATTGTCTTGTTACCTGAGTTTCTTTATCTGTAGTATGTGTAAGGATTGGGGCCTTGGGGCTATATTAGGCACGAGGGTTATTTCCGTGTGGTTGGTATGATGTTGGCACGATGAGTATTTCAGTGCGGTTGAAATAAGATTGGTTTGTTGGTTTTTAAAGTGCGAAAGGAAAGGAAGTTGGATTTCTATTTTGATTACTCTTTCGTTAGGTGCTTACATGTCCTTTACTTTGGTTCTATTAATCTTGGTTGTTTTGTAAGATACTTTCTGTTTCGATTCCTTATGTTGTTACCTCTATGATATCCCTTTAGTCTGTTACAGTTATAGCTATGTATTTACTTTGTCTATTACTATGTCTTTTACATGTCCTCTTCGAAATCATACCTTTACTTGTTATTAGCCATACATGTTACATGCCTCTAATTGTCACATCATTTTTTTGTTAGGAGCGTTAACCTGCTACTTGCCTTCACTCACTACTTGCCTTCACTTACCACATGTTTTCACTTACCATATGCTTTTACATACCATACGCTTTTACTTTCCAAATGCCTTCTGTTGTTACATGCTTCCACTTGCAGCATGATTTTCCCATGTATTGAATGCCTCATTTGATCCCTATTCTTACTTTATAAACACCTTTACCCGTTTCATAGTTTAATTACTTTTTCTTAACCTAATTGGATGACTTTTAGATCTGTTGTGTGTTTACGCTTTGCTGAAGCCTTTCTTTATATATGGCAGACTAGCTCTGTGGTGCTGTGTTGCTCATATTACTTTGTTGAGCTTGTGTTCCTAGTTGATTTCCGCGTGTTACTTTCCTTGATGATACGTTGTAAGTTACGTGTGCTCGGTTGTTGTAATATGGACATATATAAGTTTATATATATGAATATATGTGGATCGGGTTGTGCGCTGCAATAGAGAAGATATTATATGTGTGGGATCGGGTTGCATACTGCAACAATATTGATATGATATATGGGATCGGGTTGCAGGCTGCAACATAATATTATATATATATATATATATATATATATATATATATATATATATATATATATATACATATGGGGTTGCACCGCAATGGAGAGAAACATTTCTTTATCTATATTTATGGATCGGGTTGCACGCCATAATAGATAAGACATTATATGTGTGTGTGTATATATATACATATATATATGTGTGTGTGTGTGTCTGTGTATGTATGTATGTATGTATCGGGTTTCACACCGCAACGGAGAAGGCGAATGATTGTTATTCATGTCTATTATATATATATATATATATATATCTGTGTGTGTGTGTGTGTGTATGTATGTATGTATGTATGTATCGGGTTTCACGCCGCAACGGAGAAGACGAATTATTGTTATTCATGTCTATTGTTTTCTATTATCATATTGTGTTGTGAGAGTGAGATGTGGAGTTATTCTGGGGCCCTTTGTTATTTGTGTTCTCGTTTCATTTAGTACATGGTTATTTGTATCTCTTTCTCATATAGCACTTTCTTCTTATCATCTGCACATGTAAAATATTGACTGAGTATCTTTTGACTTACAAACAATGCCACTACTTTATCGAGGTTAATAAAGATACTTACGGAGTACATGAGGTCGGTTGTACTCGTGCTACTCTTTTGCACCTTGTGTATAGATTTTGGAGCTGCATAGCTTTGGAAGACGAAGCCTAGCATTGAAGACGAAGCCTGACCAACCCCGCAAGTCATAAAATCATAAACACATATGTGTGAAGCATAAAAATGTTAAACGGGGTGCAATTACACAAAATGACCGATCAGGTTGTTACACGTTGAGTTACTTCTGCGTTTGGCAGTCTACATGACATAGTTGAGTTAGCAGGAAATTAATTCTGATGATTTGATTATCTGCTAATGGTTTTCAAACCTAGTGTTTTGTGAGGTGATGTCCTCCCCGATTGAGTTAAATGGAAGTTTCTTGGTTGATGAGGTGTTCATCCTGCTTGGGTTCTGAGGTGATTAGGAAGTTTTCGTATTCTCACATATTTGCATGATGATTGTCGCGCGTCGTGTGGGGTTGAAAGTTGAGAGTTCAAGGTTGCGGTTTAGTTTTGATTGGAAGGATATGAGTTCTTGATGGCAGGAACAATTTCAAATGTCTAAGAGAATGTTGGCATTATTTGATGTCGCCGGAAGAGAGTGCGCATTTTAACAGGCGCATTGTGCTTGACTTGTAGGTGCTTGACTATCGTTGCGATGATCACCTGGTGCTGAGGTTCATGTTTTTGCTACGTGGCGCAAAAGATCTGTGTGGGTATTTTCTATAAGATGATGGATTATGAGTGATGTTCAGCCATTTGAGTTGCAGAGTTGAGATCAGATATGGAGATTCTAGTATTCATGAGGTTTAGAGAGTGGATGTCCTCCTAGGCAGACTATTTCTTGATTGCAGATTGTCAAGAAACGTTGAGAATTGGATAACTGACGGTATATGTTATGGATAGGTTTCTATGGACATTTGGAAGGTTATTTAGCTATTGGGAAATGATCAATATTGGTTTGGAGGCTATTTGTTGGCCTAATAAGAATGTGTGTTCTATATCGGATCGGGTTTGCTTACTCCTATGCAACTGTTGCCGTAGATTTATCATCGGGCAGAATGAATGTTATCATGTTGTGGTCTATGTAATGTGTTTCTCCCTTATGCCATGATGGATTTTGAGGTTACATGATCATTTGCACGTCTGTTGTAATCCCGTTTTGGCCTTATGGCGATATAGGCGATATGGCCCTCGTGATGTTGATTTGCTTATTGCACCATAGTTGCGCTTGCCTTTCTCCATATTGTTTTATGTCTAATCATATTTTCACAGTTATATTTGTGCACTCTATCATGCTTGATGTTGACGCACATGTGATTAGTGAGCAGGAGCATTATGGCTCGATGGGTATCCCTAAGTAGATTGATATATTCGGGATCGGATTGCACGCTGCAAAGAAGTTATGTGGGATACCTTCCGTGTGTTTATTTCATGTTTTATTTTCCCTTAGTGGGATGAGTTCATGAAGTTATGTTTTTGTTGTTATATGAGTTGTACTTGTTGGATAGTCCTTGTACCTTTTTTTCTTTCCATTATTGCATATATTTAGGTTATTGCTTGTTTGATGTACATACCGCTTTGTGTGAGGATCCATGTGATTTTTGGTGGGACTTCTCGGTTGGACTGCTCGTATTGGGTGAGGCAAGGTTCCTAGACCTAGGATTTGCACCATCATATTGGGATAAGGAATGTTTGGAAGAATAATACCATATTTTCGCTTAAATTTTGCAATGGTCCTTGTCAGAGGAGAGAGCTTCTTGACTTTTTGATTTATGAGTTGTTATGAGTTTCTGCATGTTTCTTTTATCATTAGAAGCATTGCGAAGGTCCATAATGAGGTTTCATTTGATATGAAGTATATTACCAATACTAGGTTTAGTAATGAGCAGCTATTGTGGTCAGAAGTTATTGATGTGAGTACATGAGTTATGTGGCACATCGTGTGGTTTGACCTTGATAGTTATTGACGGCTTGATGTGGCTTGTTTGACCTTGTTGTTTGACTTTTGTTTATTTGACCTCAGATCAGAGTTTTGATGGTTTCGGTAGGTTCGGATGATGATTTGGACTTGGGCGTATGCTTCGATTTGCATTTGGATATTTCTATAAGGTTTCGACTCTATTTGGCGAAAGTTGGCAATTTGAAGGTTTTGAATGTTCATAGGTTTGATGGGGAATTAACTTCAATGTTATTGGGTTCGGATTGTTGTTCTGAAAGTTGTAATATGTTCGTCATGTTATTTGGAATTTGTGTGCAAAGTTTGAGGTCATTCCGAGTTGATTTCAAATAGTTTGACAGGAGTCTTAGAAGTTGAATATTCAATACTTCATTGAGTTTGATTTGGGGTGCTATTCGTGATTTTGATGTTACTTTTCTTGATTTGAGACCTCAAAAACGTTCGTATATTGTTTTGGGACCTGTTGGTATTTTTTGATGGGGTTCTGAGGGGATCAGGTGAGTTTTGGGGTGGTTTCAGATCATTTCGGATGGGTTTTGTGTTGCTGGTTTGCTGGTGTTAGGTAATGCATTGCGATCGCGAGCATGGGATAGCTGCCATGAGAGACAATAAAACAAAAATTAGTCGACAAGGCAATCCAAACTATACATGTGTCGACACCTATCTATGAGCCTCTAAAGGAACATAAGTGCTGAAACATTGCCGGAACAGGGCCCCGACGTACCCATAACGTCTATAACAAAAATGCATACCAAGAACACGGGAAGTCCGTTGAAGGGATCTCGCTAATAATCGCTGAACTGGGCTGCCTGCTATGGTGGGGGAGCTTCGCCTACCTGTCTATCAGGACCTGCAGCACGACATGCAGCGTCTACAAATAAAAGGACGTCTGTACGAATAAAGTACTGAGTATGTAAAGCAGGAAAGCATAAGTAAGAGCAATAATGTAAATAAGGATAGAGAATATACAACCTGTAACATCTAGGTGCCTCTGAGGGTTACTGACATGATTGCATGATACATATATATAGATATACATAAACTTTCAAAACATACGCCTCTGGGAATCATTATCATCATATCGTACCCGGCCCTAATAGGCTCGGTAAAAATGTACCCGCCCATTATAAGGCTCGGTAGAATCGTACCCGGCCACGTGGAGCTCGGTAAAATCCAATTGATCAGTTGTTGCATAATAGGTGTCGTACCCGGCCGACTATAGCGCAGCTTGGCAGAATAAAGTAGATACATATATATGATGTGTGTTGGACTCATTGGAATCACATTTTGAACTTTTCGGAGTGACATAAGGTCGGTATCCTCCGTACACGTTGTTAGGACTTAATCCTCATCAAGAATCTTATAAGAATCAGGAAGTACCAACAACATTACTAGCAAGCCTTTCAACATATATCTCACAAGTTCTAGCTTCAATGACTTAGATGTAACTTGGATAATATTAAATACATGTAGGGTAAGAGGTTCCTTATATTTAAACAGAAATAACAACTCCAATTTGACCTTAAATATCAACGAAATAATTTAAAAATAATAAGGATAATATATTCTATAAATATTTAATACTGCATAATTAATTTGACACGACTAATTACTAATTTCCTATTCGAAAATAGATATTATTGATTAGGTATTTTCACAACATTTATTGCAAAGCATTAAGTATAAATAATTTAATTTTAAAAAGGAATGGTCAAAATTGGTCGTCAACAGCGTTCGTGAAGGACTTGTCACGAAGGCTAAGCATATTTTTTATCTGGCAATGTTCTTCTTAGTGCTTCACTATCATGACCCAAACTGGAAGGCCATGACTGGCACCCGAGCCATACTTGCCTAGCACCAACGCACATTATATCTAACTTTTCTTATTATCTATAAGGGAAGATGAGATTAGTATAAATGGTACACATGAATTTTAAACAACCAACAACGACATATAATCACATGAACATATATATCATGGGCCGACAAGGCTGTCATGAGTCTACGTATAAGGTACGAGCTGACAAGCTGCCATAAGAGGCTATAAAATAAAAATTAGTCGACAAGGCAATCGAAACTATACATGAGTCGCCACCTGTCTATGAGCCTCTAAAGGAACATAAGTGCTGAAACATTGCCGGAACAGGGCACCGAGATACCCATAACGTCTATAACAAAAATGCATACCAAGAAAACGGGAAGTCCATTGAAGGGATCTCGCTAATAACCGCTGAACTGGGCTGCCTGCTATGGTGGGGGAGCTTCGCCTACCTGTCTATCAGGACCTGCAGCATGACATGTAGCGTCCACAAATAAAAGGACGTCAGTACGAATAAAGTACTGAGTATGTAAGGCAGGAAAGCACAAGTAAGAGCAATAATGTACATAGGGATAGAGAATATACAACCTGTAACATCTAGGTGCCTTTGAGGGTTACTGACATGATCGCATGATACATATATATATATATACATAAACTTTCAAAACATACGCCTCTGTGGGCATCATTATCATCATATCGTACCCGGCCCTAATAGGCTCGGTAAAAATGTACCCGCCCATTATAAGGCTCGGTAGAATCGTACCCAGCCACGTGGAGCTCGGTAAAACCCAACTGATCAGTTGTTGCACAATAGGTGTCGTACCCGACCGACTATAGCGCGGCTCGGTACAGTAAGTACTGCTAGCCTCTAAGAGTGGAGTATCTTTGGAAGCTCATTCATTACATTACGCACAATCGAAGTCATGCAAAAGAAGGAAAGGGATAGCCTCACATACCTTGTATATACTGCCCAATCTCAAGCTATGAAAATGCCACACCTCCTTAGTGTATAATAAGAGAAATGACACTATCTAAGCGTCGTAACTATTATGTATCAACCGTAACCTATTTTACAATGAAACGGACATCACCTCCCCTATTTATATGACTTCCCACAATTTAACACAATCACCAAACATTCCAAACTACATCAATAATAATCATATTGAGCCTCCCAAAACAGTCCACCAACCAACAACATTACTAGCAAGCATTTCGACATATATCTCACAAGTTCTAGCTTCAACGACTTAGCCGTAACTTGGATAATCTTAAATACATGTAGGGTAAGAGGTTCCTTACCTTTAAACAGAAATAAAAACTCCAAATTGACCTCAATTGACCACGAAATATCCCTCCAATGCTGCCACAAGAACAAGGAAGCGAAGCTAGCAATCAATTAGAGTTTTTAGGCACTAGAATCTCTTTAGAAGACTTGATATCACCTAGGGTTGATATTAAAACTCGAGGGAGCATTTTACAGAACATAAAAAACTTAAGACAACATCCCACACGAGCTGGAACAACACAAAAATCAGCAACAACAAGAAGAACAAGAAACTTACTAGCGCCACGGGATTCCCAACACTTGATTTGTGTTGTTTGCCCTTTGATTTAGTCTTGGATCATGAGAGAACCTTGAGAGAGTGTTCTTAGGGTTCTAAGGTCTGTATATACTGAAAAAGAATTACTTAAAACGGGGTTGAGGCATGTTATATACATCTATATTTCTTAACTGCCTATGTGGGCCTCACAGAGAGCTGTTTGGCACAGTCTCGCGAAAACAAGAATATCTCTCAACTTGGAGATCGTATCGACAAACGGTTTAAAGAGTTAGAAACTAGACTCATAGAACTTGAATTTGGTGGGTAGATGACCCCATAATTCCATGTAAATTGGGGGGAAACCTTAATGACATTTGACCTAAAGTATAAGTAAAATTATGAACGTAAGTTGCGACAACGTTTTTCGACTTTTGTTTCGTAACTCGTTTGACTTCAAGAATTATGAAACTGATATTATATGATTCAAATACCTTAACAAGACCTCTTGGTAATATTAATAACTTCTAGATTTACAAGAAAATACGAGTTACAACATCCTTGATTCGTTTAAGTTCTAGTACTTGTTAATCACTCTTATACACCCTTGTATCATTTAAGACCAATAGGACTAAATTCTTATCATCCCAAAGATAATCTCTTCTTGGACCTACGTACACTAACTTACGGCGTAATCTAACATATGCAAATATGGGTTGTAACATTCATGATCGCGAAGTGTTCCCGCAATCACAAAGGGTACACCTGAAGCAGGTATATAAAGGTTTATTTTCAAACTTTGAGTTTATTCTACCATAATTTGAGACGTGGGGCACGAATTTGGATGATTTTGGAGGGGATTTTAACCACATGCATTAGGATATGTAATTTTGACTTGGATTTAATTATTTTACATGATTCCAGCTTTGATTTTGGCATTTAATTGATTAATCTAAAAGGAAAATTTGGGGGGTTTTGTCAAAACTTTTTTAAAGTGAATACTTGAATTTTGAAAATCGATTCAGAGTCGGATTTGAGTGAAATTAGTATGGTTGGACTCATAATTCGAATGAGTTGTCAGAATTATGAGTTTTTCCGAATTTCGGGGTGCGGGCCCGAGTTGACATTTTGGTGACTTTGAGCATTATATTGAAAATTCGGCCTTCATCGTCTGGGTTTCCTTCCTATAGTATTATTTGATGATTTTGAATTGCTTTTAGCTAGTTTCGAGCCGTTTGGAGGTCGATTTGTGCGGGATGGCGCTTCTACTGTATCGATTTGGCTTGTTTTAGGTAAGTGTCTTGTCTAGCTTTGTTGAGAAAAGTTTTCCTACTAAATGATATCGTTTGCTACATGCGGGGTTGATGCATAACCAAGGTGATTAGCATATATGCATGTGATAGGGTTTCCATGCTTGGGAGGGGGAAATTATAAGATTTCTTAGTGTTTTGACAATCATGGTGATTCACTTATTTATGCTCTATTTAATACTATGAGTAATAAACTCGATTAACTGAGTTAGAAATCATGGTAGGATATATGTCATCTTAAAAAGGATTTAATATGTTTTTTTGGGACTGTTTACATACTTAATTGACCGTAGTATCATCAACACTCATTTAAACATGTTAATTCATGTTGCCTAAGCTTCTTTATTTGTAACAAGAGAAGAGGATTCGGGCCTTATGGCTATGTTTGGTACGAGGGTATTTTCGTGCGCTTGATATGATAAAGGCATGATGAGTATGGTCGTGCAGTGTGAGATAAGATTGGCCGATTGGTTGTTACCGTGTGAGAAGAATTGGATTTTTTGTTGTGATTACTCGTTCATTAAACATTTACATGCCCTCTACTCTAGTTTCTATTAATATTTACTGTCTTGTAGGTTACTTTAAATTTTGGGTTCATTATGTAGTTACCTCTGTGTTTCATATTTAGCCTGATACTATTATATCCCTGTTTCTACCTTGTTTGTTATTGTTACTCCTATGCTTTTACTTGATCTACTTCTGCTGTATGTTTTGTTCGAATTCATGCCTTTACTGTGTCATTTTCCTGAACATGTTATTTGCCTCTATTTTTTACGTGATATACTTATTAGTTGTCTCGACCTGTTACATGCCATCACTTACTACCTACCTTCACATGTTACATGTCTTTATTTGCTACGTGTCTCTACATGTTATATGATTTCACTTCTTACACACCTTTACTTGATACTTGTTTTATTTAATCCTTTCTTACTTCATGCTCTACACTTCCTTGCTTAGTCGGATTGGGTAGCTTTTTGATTGGTTGTGTATTTATGCTTTATGGAAGATTTGGTTTTAGAATGTGGGAGATTAGCTCTGGGTGCTATGTTGCTCACATTACTTTGTTTGAGTTCGTCTTCCTAATTAAATTCCGCGTGTTAGTTTCCTTGGTGCTACATTGTGAATTTTCCCGTTCTTGTTGTTGTTGACTAGTTTCATATGAGTCTATATTTATATTTGTGGATTGGGTTGCGAGCTGCAACGAAGAAGATATGTTATATTATATATACTTGTGGATTAGGTTGCGAGCCACAACGGAGAAGACGTATTATGATTATTCTTGTCTATTATTTTATGTAATCATTTAGTGTTGTAAGATTGAGATGTAACGATATTCTGGGACCCTATGTTATTTGTATTCTCCTTTCATTTACTACGTGATTATTTGTATCTCTTTCTTGTATTGGTCTTTCTATTTATCATTTGCACAGGTATAATATTGAGCGAGTACCATTTAACTTAAACCTCGCCACTATTTTATTAAGGTTAGTCAATATATTTACGGAGTACATGGGGTAGGTTGTACTCATACTACACCTATGCACCTTGTATGCAGATCTTGGAGTTGTGTAACTGTAGAAGACAAAGCCTGGCATTGAAGATGTTCCAGTGATCCAGATTCAAGCTACCTCTTGTTCATGGTAGTTTAGGACTTAATCCTGTTTATGCAAACTTGAAACAGATGTTGTATTTTTTCATACAAGCTTTGTAAATCTATGTCTTAGAGGCTCATGACTAGTACTAACAATTCTTAGGTTATTGTACATAAATTCAGTTATTTCACTTATTGATTTCATATAAATTTCAGTATAAATGTGTTGACCGCTATTTGGCTTACCTAGCGGGTTGGGTTAGGTGTCATCACGACTAGGCAGATTTTGGTTCGTGACAAGTTGGTATCAGAGCTCTAGGTTCATAGGTTCTAGGAGTCATGAGCAAGTTTCTAGTAGAGTCTTGCACACTGGTATGATGACGTCCATACCAATCTTCAAGAGGCTACAGGGCATGTAGGAAAATTTCAATCTTTCTTTCCTTATCGAGCGACTTTGTTTCAGCTTGGCACCTATATCTTTAATTTCTTCCTATTCACATGTATGTGATGTTGCGCACTCGGTATTTGCTAAGCGCTGATAGTTTGTGATGCTATGGATGGACTACGAAGGGCTATAGATGCTTGATTATAGTTGCGATATGTCGTCTAGTTTTGGAAGGGTATGCAGTGGTAGAGCGTCCGGTTTTTCATTTGTGGGATGCAGCGAATTCTTCTATCTGGATGATGAATACAGACTCTGAAGGATTAATTGGGTTCCTACTTGTTGCAACCATGGTAGGGCCATGGCGAGATGTCGATTTGAGGCTAGCTGGTGGGATTTAAGGTTGTATGATTCGTATAAGGCTTCTATTCAGTGAAATGCATATACTACAACTTCGGAGGGCTTGAGGAAGTTTAATTGTCTATCACCAGCGTGAGTGTGTACTTGGTAGAGACTTTGGAGTGTTTTATGACTAGTCACATGGGTTTATGATGTATTTAGATGATTAACAGTGTGAGACTAGGGCAGTTACGAATGAAGGGTGCTATGGTTACAAATGATGTGTTTTATAGCTTCGAGCCAGCTGGGGGAGTCTTCAATCGATGATCGGATTGCATGGTCATGCATTATACTAGTTCCTGGACGAGGATGTGATTGCAGATTGGCTACGATTTGAGAAAGGTTTCATCGAGGATGATTTAGAGCAAGGTGAATGACTATCGAGAAGGTTCTGATGAGTTGAAGACTCATATGTGGTATTTAAGGATCTTTCGGATTATGTATACCTAGGAATTGAAATCTATATTAGATTGTGTCAGACTTGTAGTACTTCCTATATCATTATTGACTATACATGGCAGTATTAGAGAGATGCAAGAAATAACTTTTGGTTCATTGGAGGTCCCTTTAGAGCGAGCATGTAGGGTTGAGTTACCTTTGGGTTTGGCAGTGTGCATGAATTGATTGAGTTAAAGAGGAATCAGTTCTGAGGATTTGATTATGTGTTAATATGTTTCGAAGAATTCACGATGGTTATGGCCACAGATTAGGGTTGACGTCTTCTGCGGGTATAGAAGATGTGTTGCATGTGGTGATGTCCCAGATTGAGATAAATGGAAGGCTCTTAGTGGATGAGGTGTTTATCCTGCTAGTGATTCATAGTTGATTATGAAATATTAGTATTTTCGCAAGTTAGCATGATAGTGGCTGTGTGCGGTGTGGGAATGGAAACTTGCAAGTACAAGGTCGTGGTTTTGTTTCGAAGGGAAGGTTCTGAGTTCTTGATGGCACAAAAGATTTTAGAAGTTTAACAGAATGTTGGCACTATTTGATGTCTCCTAAGAAGAATGTGCATTACAGAAAGCGCATTGTGTTTTGACTTGCGGATGCTTGACTAGTGTTACGGTGATCACCTAGTTTTGGGCTGCTGAGGGTTCAGTACTTGCTACATGGCGCAGAAGATATATGTGGGTATCTTTCGTGAGATGATTGTGCACAAGTGAAGTATTAGCCATTTGAGTAGTGGAGTTAGGATCGGATATGGAGATTCTGTTATTCTTGAGGTTAAGAGACTTGATGTTCTCGCATGTAGACTATTCCTTGGTTACAGACTGTCGAGATATGTTACGAATTGGTTAATTGATGGTATGTTTTATGGATAGGTTACTATGGACATTTGGAAGTTATTTACCTATTTGGGGATGATCGAAATTTGTTTGGGGGCTATTTGTAAGCCTTATTAGAATGTGTATTCTATATCTGACTGGGTTTGCTTACTCTTGCGCAATTGCTATCGTAGGTATATTATTGGACAGAATGGATGTTTTTCGTTGATGAGTGGTGATTTTACCATTTATTTTAGTCTCTTTTCTTTAGTCTTGTGTACTCTAATTATAATATGAGGTTGTTTATGGTGTGCATTGCTAGATTTTCAAGTACAATGAATCTTGAAGAGAGTTGAGATCAAATGGAGTGGAACTGAGCAAAAATGGTTGTACAATTGCAAAACTGCTCCCAGTGATCTTGCACATGCAAGAGAATTACCGCTTCTACGGACTCGCATCGGCTTGTAGAAGGCAGCATTTGTGCAATAGCCAATCTTCCACTGGGATCGCATCTGTGGTGGGTCATCTGCATCTGCGGAGGCGCTTCTGCGAGAAGGGGTCCGCTCCTGCATATGGACTTCTGTGCTTCATAGACTGATTATGTGGAAATTCAAATATCTACTCATCATCGCATCTGCATGCAGAATTCCGCATCTACAGAGCTGCACCCGAGATGATCCTTCCGCATGTGCGGCCAACGGGCTTCAGACCTGGGCAGAACCCACAAATACACGACCTAGCTTATTGGAAATATATCGTTGGTATATCTTTGGCTAATTTTCAATCTCTTCACTAAGCGAAACAAACTTGGGAGGTAGGGTTTGACACACACATAATTGGGAGTTGAAGATTTGAAGCTTTTTGTTGAGAATTTCTTACACATTTGTACTCATTTATTCATTGTCTTGTATTGTATTGAATATCTAAGTGTGTAGTATTTTTTTCAACACTTGAATGTTGTTCATGGAAATATTTATATTTAAAATGTGGATGAAATATCTTATTCTACTTATGTATTGAACAATTTTTATTAATATTGAAGTGAGTTAGTGTTTCATTAATTATTCTTGTTTTTTAATGTTTGCAAAGGGATTAGCTGACCCTAGGAGTCGCCCATTAACTTCAAATTAGTCTTGGAAAAGGTAATCTGGGGTTGGGAACGATTAATAAACAAGAAATTGAGGCATTAACCCTCACTTTATAGATTTTACCTAGGGATTGAATTGAACTACCTGTAGCCATAATCGGGTGTGCTTAATCTCTTAATTGTTCTAGGGATAATTCAATTAGGAAGTCTTGTTAGTCTTCCTAAGAAGCTAATATAGAATTATTACATGAGGCTAATTAACATAAACTCGCTCATGTTTGTATGTTATGTGTTTTTCTCTTATGGTATGACGGGTTGTGAGGCTACATAATTATTCGCACGCATGTTGTAATCCGTTTAGGCTTTATGGCGATATGGGCTAGATGACCCTCGTGATGTTGATTTTCTTATTGCACCATAGTTGTGCTTGCCTTTGTCCGTATTGTTTTATGCCTAATCATCTTTCCACAGTTATATTTATGCACTCTATTGTGCATGATATTGACGCACATGTGATTAGTGAGGCCGAGCATTATGGCTCGATGGGTATCCCTATGTGGATTGATATATTTGGGATCGGGTTGCGCATCGCAACGGAGTTATGTGGGATACCCTTCCTTGTGTTTTTTATAGGATGAGTTCATGAACTTATGCTTGTGTTGTAATATCATTGTACTTGTTGGATAGTCCTCCTACCTTGCTTTCTTTCCATTTTTGGATATCTAAGTTATTGCTTGTTCGGTGTACGGACCGCGTTATGTGAGGATCCATGTTATTTTGGTGTGATTTGTCAGTTGGGCCACTCGTTTTGGGTGAGGCACGGTTTCTAGACCTAAGATTTGCCCAATCGTAATGCGACAAGGAATGTTTGGAAGAATGATACCATATTTCCGCTCAAAATTTTGCAATGGTCCTTGTCGGACGAGAGAGCTTCTTAACATGTTGATTTTTGGGTGGTTACGAGTTATCATTAGCAGTGTTCTAAAGGTCCGAAATGAGGTTTTATTTGATATGAAGTATATTATCAGTACCGGGTTTGATAAGGAGCAGCTATTGTGGTGGGAAGTTATTGCTGTGAGTGCTTGATTTATGTGGTACATCGTATGGTTTGATTAGGGCAGTGTATTGATGGCTTGACACAACTTGTTGAGGTTGAAATAGTGTATATGTGCAAGGATTAGATCTTATAATGGATTACAGATGTTGGAGGTTGGGTTCTATGGTTTAAGGAGTGAGGTTAAAGTAAGGATCTTTAGTTAGGCTGTGTTGTCGGGCTTATATGGATTGAAGTGACATGGGATCACCCATGTATATCTGCATGGTGAGTTCATGCAATGGGTTTATGGCTTTGTAACGCCTTTTGGCATGTTCAAGGACGAACGTATGTAACGACCTGACTAGTCCTTTTGAGCTTTTGAATTTAGTTCGGTAGTTTGAGGTCATGAGTAGCTTCATATGGTGTATTATTACTTGCGTGTATTGTTGGTTTTAGTTTTCGAGTGGTTCTGTATTAATTTGGAAGAATGATTCTCATTTTAGAAGCTTGAAGTTGAAAGAGTTAACCAAGTTGGACTTTTACGTAGTTGACCTCATATCGAAGATTTGATGGTTCCGGTAGGTCCGAATAGTTATTTTGGACTTGGGCATATCTCCGGATTTGCATTTGGATGTTTCTAGAAGGTTTTGGCTCTAATTGGCGGAAGTTGGAAGTTAGAATGTTTTGAAAGTTTATAGGATGGCTTTTGTGTTATCGGGTTCGGGTCATTGTTCCGAAAACTGGAATATGTTTGTTATGTCACTTGGTATTTATGTACAAAATTTGAGGTCATTCCGAGTTGATTTGATATGGTTAGGCACGAGTTTTGGAAGTTGAAGTTTAATAGTTCTTGAAGCTTGATTTGAGGTGCGATGGGTGGTTTTTATGTTGTTATGTGTCATTTGAGGCCTCGAGTAGGTTTTTATTATGTTTAGGGACTTATTGGTATGTTCGAACGGGGTCCCGAGGGGCTCGGGTGAGTTCCAGGGTGGTTCCGAGTCATTCCTATATGTTTTGGTAGTTGCAGATTGTTGTTGTTTATGCAGAGCCTCGAGATCATGGAGCTAGGTGTCACGACCCAAATTTTCCACCATAGGATGTCGTGATGGCACCTAATCTTAGTCTCTAAGACTAGGTGAGCCTAACAGACAAGAGATTATGACATAAATAATGACTGAAAACATGATATAAACTACTAAGCCTCAGAAAGATATCAACAGTGAACCACAATACAACATTTCCAAAAACCCGGTAAGACTGAGTCATAAGCTCTACAAAAATCACTGTCTGAATAAAAGATAAACAGTAATAAGAGATAGCACAAGGTGACTCCGAGGCTTGCGAACGTCGAGCACGTATACCTTGAAGTCTCCAAAGAGGAGCAATCAATCCCTGGCGTCCGGCATGGGCAGATGTACCTGGATCTGCACAAAGATGTGCACAAGCGTAGTATGAGTACACCGCAACGGTACCCAGTAAATATCAAGCCTAACCTCGGTAGAGTAGTGAGGAGACCAGGTCAAAACACCTACTAGTACAAGATAAAGGGAACAAAATATAACATCTAGAAGTAACAGAAAGCGGAGAAATGAAATATAGCAAAGCAGCTTAACAACGTAAACAAATGACAGAATTTGTAAGCATAAAGGCAACAAGAAGGATGCAAATAATGGGAACCACAAATAATCAAATATAGAGAAAAATGGTAAGACAAGGAATAATAAAAGAAACAAGAACTCTTCAACTAATGACTCTTTCCAATATGACATGCGCAACATGAATCACAGCGAGGTACCGCCTCGTATTTACATTTCTCAATTTCAATCGCAATCTTTCTTTATATCACCGCGAGTTCCTTACATTTAGTTTTAAAAATAATTTGTTGCAAAATAGCTACTCGTATTTTAGCCCACTTTATCACATCGTGTGGCTTCAAGTGGTTTCCCTACTAGCAACATGCGTATCAAGCCCGCCTTCTCTCATCGCATGCGTTTCAACCCCTGGCCATATACCACTGCATGTGTATCAATATCACAACACTATCACAACTCACACCACAAGATCAAATGTGCCAAAACTTACCACAAAGTCAACAATTACCACTGTTGCCATAACAAAGAGCCCATGGCTCAACAACAATGTCTAAAAGAATCTAAACAATAACAAATAAAAGTGAATAGCTAAACAAGAAGATATCTCAACAATTAACAACTTCGCCTCAATGTGACAACGACTTTTACAACTTCAACACCAATAGCTTAACAAGAACATGTTCCATGAAATAACAACTTCAAGTAGGGCAGTTCAACAATTAAAGAAGTAACAAGACAATAAGGGAAGCTAGAACTTCAACTAAAGCATATAAGAGCAATATAACAAGTAAGAGGTAGAACAAGTGCTACAACGTCAAATAAGCATGTGAGAGTAGCTAAACAAATGTAAGAGTATATTAACAATGAAAGATGTGACATATTATAATAATTCAATTAAAGGCATGTAGAGAGTCTAAATAGCCTAAACTGGTCAAATACCACATATAGCCCGTGTACCTACTCGTCACCTTGCGTACACGGCTTTCACATAACACAAATAGCACAATCAATCCAAATCCTAAGTGCTAGTTCCCCCACACAATGCTAGGGAAGATACTTACATCAAACTAGTTAAATCAACCCACTAGTAAGCCTTTTCTGCAAAAATCTAACTCCGAACGGCTCGAATCTAGCCAAAATAACTTAATACATTAAATACAAACCATTGGAAACTATTTTGGATAATAAAGTAGCATGTTTTAAAGAAAATAAAAAGTTCAACTCAAAATGTCAACCCCGGGCTCGCATCTTGAAACCCAACTTTACAAAATCTGAACACTCATTCAATAACGAGTCCAGCCATACTAAAATTATCCAATTTCGACCTTAAAACTACCTTCAAATCCTCAATTAATAGTTTAGGAAGTTTTCACAAAAATTCCAAATTTTTCCAACTCAAATAACTAATTAAATGATAAAAGGAATGATGTATTCATGTATAATAAGAATACCCGAGTCAAAAACACTTACTCCGATCCAATCCTTGAAAACCCCTCCAAAATTGCCCAAAACCGAGTTCTCTAACTCAAAGTGTGAAAGTTAACTCTAACACTCGATCTTCTCAATTTCATAGTTCTTCTACTTCTTGGTCCTCTCTGTCGCATCTACGACTCCGCACCTGCGAAAAAGTCCATCACAGGTGCGGCCTCTACTAAACTCTGACGTTCCGCTTTTGCGGAACAAAAAGTGTACCTGCGCTTGCGCTTATGCAGCCCAAGGGCTCATCTCTGTTTTCGCAGATGAGGAGCCTAACCGCATATGCGGTCCCTCAAGGCTCGCCCAAATTTCACTTCTGCAGACAACTTACCGCTTCTAGAGGTGTGCACATGTGCCCAGGTGTCCACAACTGCCACCTTCCCCCTGGCCAGCCTCCTTTGCTTCTGCGATCTCCCAGCCGCACCTGCGGCTAAGCCCACCGCAGGTGTGATGGCACCAGAAACTCAGCTGCAACAACAATTCCTTCTAAGTCCAAAATGGAATCGAATCAATCCGAATCATGCCCGAGGCCCTCCGGACCCCGTCCGAACATATCATCAAGTCCCAAAACACAAAAAGGACCCAGTCGAAGCCTAAAATAACATCAAAGAACATCAATTGTAAGAATCGCACCCCAATTCAATCTTATAGAATACATGAACATTCAACTTCTAAAAGTATTGCCGAATTATTTCAAACCAACCCCTAACGAGCTCAAGTTTTGCGCGCAAGTCATAAATGACACAACAAACCTAAACCAAACCTTGGAACAAATATCTGGACCCGATATCAATGAAGGCAACCCTCTGTCAAACTTCTCAACCTTCCAAACCTTAACCTTCCCAACTTTTTCCAATTGAAACCAAAACGATCTACGGACCTCCAAATCAATATCCGAACATACTCCTAAGTCAAAAATTAGCATTGGAAGCTAATGAAACCATCAAAAATCCATTCCGGAGTCATCTACACAAAATTCAAACTCCGGTCAACTCTTTCAACTAAAGCTTTTGACCTTGGGACTGAGTGTCTCAATTCACTCCGAAACTCATCCGAAATCAAACCAACCACCCCGACAAGTCAGATAACCACAATTTAACATAGAGGAGGCAATAAATAGGGGAACAAGGCTAAAATACTCAGAACGACTCGCCGGGTCGTTACATCCTCCCCTTCTTAAAACAAATGTTCATACTCAAACAAGTATAGAGACATACCTAAAGTGATGAAAAGATGATGATAACGGCTACGCATATCATGCTTGGCCTCCCAAGTCGCCTTCTCGACTGGTTGAGCGCCCCCCCCCCCCCCCC